>OU015490.1:25096357-25136357 GCA_907164885.2 Dolomedes plantarius
CAGCCAATGTTATCGAACCTACCCACTAAACGTCCATATTTTGTTCAGCCAATGTTATGGAACCTACCCACTAAACGTCCATATTTTTTTCAGACAATGTTATGGAACCTACCCTCTAAACGTCCATATTTTGTTCAGCCAATGTTATGAAAGAAACCCTTATTCCACAGCCACCCTTCAAAGCGGCCCTCTTTTTTTCGAAACCATGACTGGCCGTCACACAGAAGTTTCTATATATATATATATATATATATATATATATATATATATATATCATAAAGTTATAATTAATAACTAGATAATTAATGTTAATAATTCTTGAAATAGCAAATTTCTTCGTAGAAAAACTACTAGGTTTTTCCCCAGATTGTTTCAACTTTGCATAAAATTCCGCTACCAGTTCCGCTAAAGCGGAAACATACAAACTCTTAAAAAAATCAACTATTGACACCTACGTGCAATTTTCTGCCAGCCCCGAAGCTAAATCCCCCCTATACGATAGCGGGAAAGTTAAGGTAACATCCCGGTTTATTGAAGGAAACCCAGAGAAAACGGATATCTTAAAAGAACTAAAACTGATTCACTGCAAAACAGATCTAGCAACGATGGATTTCATGTTCAGAATCCTCTCTTAACTCGATTCTGACTGGAGATCGATTCGGGAGATAGGGTGAGTTAAAGACGTCTCTTGCGATTGTATCGAGGAAAGAGAGAGCAATTCTGTTGCCAGTTTGTTGGTCATAAACATGGTCGCAAGTCATAAATTTTCCGTTTAATGCGTCGATTTAGAATGTCACGAGGAGATTTGTGTTTTGCAAGGCATACACACTCGTAGCAAGGAGAACTTTAAAGCTATAAGGAGCACAATTATAGGGAGTAAGCCAGGATATTTCTCTCTTGAACGAGTTCTCCTCTGCTCAAAGATTGCGACCACTATTATATAGATGCTTATTTAAAATTAGCATAGTTTTTTACATGTATTTATAAACTCGCTTTCTTGCTTGTTTGTGTGTTTGTGTGTTTGTCTAGTACAAATCTTGCAATCGATTTTTAACTAACTTCCCGACTAGCTAGACATTTGAAACTTTTAGAATAGCTCAGCACACGATGACAATGCACTATTTTAATACTTTTATCCATATTTAAACAGAATTAAATTCATTTTCTGATATTTTAAGTTAATTTTGTTCTGCAGACTGGTGCAGCCATCTATCGGCCGGGATGGGAACGAAAAGTTAAACGTAATTGTAAGTTCCAATTAGCTTCATTTTCTTTCAAGTGGATGGGATAATTCATCAAAAAAAGTTTTAAAAAGTATTTATTAATACATAGAATTGTCAAGTTTATGTGATTCCACAGAAAATTTAAAAACGTGTTATATAAAAAGTTATTTTTATCTTGTTATTAATTTTTACGTGATTTTATTAACTCGCTTTCTTGTTTGTTTGTGTGTTTGTGTGTTTGTCCAGTCCAAATCTTGCAATCGATTTTTAACTAACTTCCCGACTAGCTAGACATCTGAAACTTTTAGAATAGCTCAGAACAGGATGACAATACATTATTTTAATACTTTTAGCTGAAAAAACCCGCATGGTGGCGCTTCGATCGAATTAAATGCTTGCACTTTTGCGTAACGGCGTTTGACGATTTTGAAAACAGAATACATGGGAATTTAATTTGTTTACAAAAATATTGTGCGAAAAATTTAAAAAAAAATTATAAAAATTAAATTTTTTTAAAGTCTGTGGATAGTGGAAACGACTAAAAAGTGATTAAAATTAAATAAAAGAAAGTGAAAAAGAATAATTAAGTGAAGGTTTGTGCAATTAAGAGAGAATTGTCAAGTTTATATGATTCAAAAGAAAATTTTAAAACGTGGTGCATAAAAATTTTTTTTATCTTGTAATTATTCTGCTGATTCGATGCAAATTAATTGACCAAATCGTAAGCAGGGCAACATTTACCACTAAGCAAAATAGGCACGTTCTTAGAGTATAGTGATTTCCGCTTATAAGAATCACGTTTGTTATTACTGTTTTTGATTCTTATAACCGAAATTTAGGTTGTTGGACAGGAACACACACACCTATATATACATATATTAGATAATTTACCATAAAATACTCTTTAATTTACATTAACTATCTTTTATTAAAATTAATTTTTATAGTTTTAAAAATAAAACTTAATTTTTAGACCTATAAGTAGATACACATGATTATAGTAAGAGAAGAAAAAATACAATATTTGTTACATGTTACAGCATACCTGCTTAACAGTTTTAACATTTCAACTACAGGAAGGGAGCAAGAAAAAGTTTTCTACGGTAGTTTGACGTAATGAAGTTTTCAGAAGGCTGTTTATACCTCTTTCAATATTTATAGTCGCAGACGAAGATTTACTCGGACGGGTAAAGTTGCCCCCGGGTCAAGCTAATAGGACAGTGTTGTGGTAAAGCGTTTAAGGGGAAACTATTATGTTATGTCTAATAAAGAAAGGGGTGAATTTTACGACTATATTCCATCCCATCTTATCAATCTTTCTTAAAAAAAAGAAAGAACTTCGTGCCTTTTGAGGGTTTAAGTAGCTTTTTCTGGAAAAATGAAAGGAAAGCGAAGAGTGTAAACTGATTCTTAAAACCGGTGGATTGATTCTTTAAAGCGAAAATTTTAACATGGAAATAATTCATTTGTTTTTGTTTTCGCGATATTGATTCTTATAAACGGTTGATTCTTATAACCAGTGATCAGTATAAGCGGTGGTTACTGTACTTTGAAAAAGTGGACCCATGGTGAGGTATTTTTCAGCATGAAGTGAATAAATCCGACTTCGAAAAATATACACCAATAATAATACAGTCGAAGCCCGTTATAACGAACCTCAAGGGACCAAAGGTTTGTTCGCTTTATCCGGTGGTTCCCTATATCCGAACCATTAAGAAAAATACTAGAGTTCATAAAATGTATAACTCATTAGTTGCAATGTGTATTCAATAATAATGTATTAAAAATGATAAAATCTATTAAAAAATTATCATTAATGAGTTACATCGACTAAAATCGATTACATTAAACTGACACAATACTAATTAAATTACGTACAATAGGAAAATGGTGGGACAAAAATTTTCGTTCGTTATATCCGTGAGTTCGTTATATACCGGGTTCGCTATAAAGGGTTTCGACTGTACTTATTTCTACGCAGACGCTCTATCTGGACGATATCCTTTGTCTGTTCACCGGACGATAAGACCCCCCCCCCCCCTCACATTTATGGAACGATTTTTAGAAAGGAATATTTTGCATTTTGTTAGGTTTAGAAAGATATTTTCAATTTCTTATTTAATAAAGATAAAAATATATATAATACATATCTATGATGCCCGGTATAAAGGGCTTAAGTCAAAAACAGTGATTTTTAGATACTTATTAGTATTAATAAAAAACATATATATATATATATATATATATAATTTGACTGGTATAAAAGGCTTAGGTGTATAAATTCTGTATACAATAAATATTACATTTCTTGTTTCATAATCAAACTTTCATTCCAGTCAAAAGATTATATAATAAAATTATTTATTATATTAATATAATAAATAATATATCTATATTAATAAAAGGAAGTGTTTGTGTGTGTGTGTGGTCTCCAGACGAATCTATCGCGCTTGCAGTCATGAACTTCGGCGCACAGGTAGTGCAGACGATGAGTACGTGCACCTCCAAGCCCGAATTTTAAATTTTATTACCGTTAATTTTTAATTAATAAAAAACCAACAATTTTTGAAGGGTGAATCCAGAGATGGAAGAGCCTCCCAGCCGTCTACCAAGGGTGAATCCAGAAATGTAAGAGCCTCACAACTCTCAAGTCAGCCATGTTGGGCTTACTGAACAGCAAGAAGCAAAAGCGATAGAAAAATAAATACAATCAAAAAGTTTCAAGTCATGTATTAAACCCGAATAATAAATTAAAACAATAATCTTTCAAGTCAGATTTTATACTAAAAAATTTATATTTTAAGACATTTCGAAGAATTACCGTTGATTCTTTGAAGAATTACCGGTCTCAGATTGTAAACAAACGTTCTTTGTTGCCATTTTCATTTTAGAAGTTCATTCCAAAACACAATTTGACATTTTTCGTTTTCAGCTTTTAGTGGTTTATTATAAATGTATATATATTTTTCATTTATAATGCTATTTATTCTAGGTTATTTAAGCTGTGTTTAGTTTTTATTTACACTGTGTTTCCTTTTCTTTAATTTTGCACTTTTGATTTTAATCTCAGTTTTAAAGCAAACTTTTTCAGTAGTTTATTTTGTTTTTGTATTTCTATAATTTTAAAGCATACTTTTCATTTCATTTTCTGTAATTTTGCTCTCTTGATTTTAATCTGTTTTATTTCAGGGTCTTTCATTTATAGTTCTGATATAAGTTGTGTTTAGTTTTTATTTATACTGTGTTTCCTTTTCTGTATTTTTGCACTTTTGATTTTAATCTCAGTTTTAAGGTAAATGTTTCAGTAATTTATTTTGTTTTTGTATTTCTATAATTTTGAAACATACATCTCATTTTCTTTTCTGTAATTTTGCACTTTTCGGCGGGAATCGGCACGTGATCGGCATTTAATAAATTAAATTCTAAAAACTAATCTTTAAAAATTCACCAAAAATCAGAAATCAGAGGTAAAAATTGTAAAAAGATCTCACTTTAAAGGAATTTTTATGATCTTTCTCGTGATATAAATTTTATAACCCTCAAATTATCATTTTAAATTCAAACTTTAAACACCAAGAGAAGAATCGCCATGCAAAATTTCTGACCTTTAGGTCCAGCGGTTTGGTCTGTGCGTTGTATGTCAGTGAGTCAGTCAGTTACGGAACTGTTTTATATACATAGATGAGTCTCCTGTTTTAAAGTCGCACGTTCACGCGAAAAGGAAAGTCACGCAGGTTCATACGGAAGTGGACATTTCAGACTTAAAGTTTTAAAAAGGGAAGACAACACTTGCAACGACGGTTTTAGCGTCATAAATTTTGCTTTACCGCGGACCGTTAGGGAGGAACGTAATCCTACGTTAACACAATGTCAATTTTCCCGTCGTCTAAATATCAAAAAAGAAAAAAAAAAGCCTCATGCAGATATACAAAAATGTACGCAAAATTTTACTATAAAAAGATCAAATTGATAAAATTTTAAACTAATCTATATATATAAAAGAGTTCCGTAACTGACTCTCTGACTGACTGACTGACTGACTGACATACAACGCACAGACCAAACCGCTGGACCTAAAGGACTGAAATTTTGCATGGCGATTCTTCTTATGGTGTAGGGGTGCACTAAGAGAGATATTTGAAAAATTCTTCTTAGATTTTTTAAAATTAAATTTTTAAGCTGTTTTAGTAACTTTTTTTAAGTTTTCATTTGAAATAATAATTTGAGGGTTATAAAATTTATATCACGAGAAAGAGCATAAAAATTCCTTTAAAATGAAATCTTTTTCGAATCTTTACCTCCATTTCCTGATTTTTGGTGAATTTTTAAAGATTATTTTTTAGAATTTAATTTACTAAATGCTGATCACGTGATTTCTTTTTCTAGTACTTTAAATAAATTTATCGTCACGTGAATAAACACTAAATAGACAAAAAAAATATTTTTTCTTGCTAATGCAGCAGACGATTGGACATTATTTTGTCTATAAAAATATCCCTTACGATTTTTTTTATAAATATATATATTTTTTTCTACATCAATTGTATATATTGATCGTCGCGTTTATTATACATATATATATTTATTTTTTTTGGCATTAATTGCATACATTGACCGTTGTATTTAATTTTGAATGTACCCCGTAGCGAAGCGCGGATTTTCAGCTAGTGTTTTATAATGACTGTCAAAATACAAAACATAAATAAAACAGAACGGACGGGGAAAAAAAACCAAAAAACCACCCAGGGAAAATCTCTTACGGCGACAACTTGCAAGCCGCAATCGGCCGCACCGCGCCGAAGCAATTCCGCAGCGAGGTGTTTAGGAAACGTATCCAGCTTTAATGGAGGATTCGCTTGAAGGGGCCGAAGCGTTGTACCGAGCAGCTGGAAACAGCAGCAAGAACAAAATATATGTCGCAATTGGTGGACCGCAACAAGTTGGAAAGATGTCGAATTCCTCTTTCGTTTGTTTATTTTTGCGTTTTCGCAGACTGTGGGTAGGTTTTTAACTGCCCGTTTCCAACTTTCTTTTCCATCGTTTCTTGCCGACCCAATTTTCTGGGTAATTGTTTTCGGCTCTTGTGTTTTGTTTGGGAATGCTTTTTTTCTTTAATTTATTCGAGCCACTCTTTTGCTCACATTGTTTAATTTTGTGTCGCGAGTAAGACAATTAATTCCATGCGACAACTATTTGGGGAGCGTTGTCAAACTTGCGTCGTCCTGACTCATTCCGGGCAGGCGAAATTGAGAAATGTTCTGGATGTTTGTTAAGACACGGTTTGGAAAGAGAGTACGAAATATTCCGGTGTTTATGTTAAGTTGTCTTTTAGCGCGCGTTTCCTGTATTCGTTATTGACAAAGCTTAGTCGCATTGGGAAAGATAAGGTCAGTTCCCAATATAAGTTTAACCCAGGGGCAGCTCCATTCCAGAGTTTCTTTGGGGGGAACGTCGGTTCTTAGGGTTATATATATATATATATATATATATATATATATATATATAAATATATATATATATATATAAATATATATATATATATATATATAAATATATATATATATATATATATATATATATATATATATATATATATATATATATATATATATATATATATTATATATATATACAGTGGAATCTCGATCGATCGTTTTCCCGTATGTATCGTTTATTTCACCCAGTCCCGACGATTATATTGCTTTGTTATGTTACCGGACCTATCGTTTTCCCGCATTTATCGTTCAGTTCAGTCGGTCCCTTGAAAAACGATAGATCGAGATTCCACTGTATATATATATATATATATATATATGTGCGTGTGTGTGTGTGTGTGTGTGTGTGTATGTATATATACACACACGCGCAAAATTGAGAAATATTCTGGATGTTTGTTAAAACACGGTTTGGAAAGAGAATACGAAATATTCCGGTGTTTATGTTAAGTTGTCTTTTAGCGCGCGTTTCCTGTATTCGTAATGCATTCTATGCTATGGATATCTGTTATTGACAAAGCTTAGTCGCATTGGGAAAGATAAGGTCAGTTCCCAATATAAGTTTAACCCAGGGGCAGCTCCATTCCAGAGTTTCTTTGGGGGGAACGTCGGTTCTTAGGGTTATATATATATATATATATATATATATATATATATATATATATATATATATATATATATATATATATATATAAATATATATATATATATATAAATAAATAAATATATATATATATATATATATATATATATATATATATATATATATATATATATATATATATATATATAAATATATATATATATATATATATATATATAAATATATATATATATATATATATATATATATAAATATATATATATATATATATATATATATATATATATATATATATATATATATATATATATATATATATATATATATCGGGGAGAAAAATTCCTATTGAAAAGTCCCCACCCCCACCCCCGAAAGAAATTAAATTCCGAAGCTCCAAACATATTATAAATCAAAAAGAGTCATTTATAAATATGGAAATGACTCTAAATGACCTGCTGGTAAATTTGCAAGAAAATGGGATTCAAACTCACAACGTACGTTATTAAAATTTACCAACGGGCATTATTGTCGATTAAGAATATATGGCGCCATTTGCGCTCAGCGAAATTTTCGTATATTTCGAGGATAAAGCCTCAAATGTTAATCAATCATGTCTACGGAGGTGTGACCATATATATATGCACGGATCTTATTTTCAGGCTATTTGCCTGAAATTGGGCGATTTGCTTGAAATTTTGGATTCAACACTTTTAACATTTCTAACTTAAATTTAATAGTTACAAGATCAAAACTATACACATGAGCTGTTATTTTTGTAGAACTATACACACGAGCTGTTATTTTTGAAAGTGGTATAAGTCCATTTAAAAAAAAAAGTGAATTAACGTTAATTTTAGTAAGATATAGGCACTTTCTCTTCATATTTATAATCATACATTCAATGGAGTACGATTTTGTCATAAAGAAAATAAAAGAATTTTGGCTCTAAAATGTTATCGCAAAAATCTTTTTTTTAAGGTGGAATAAGTCCATTAATAATAATTATAATAATTACAAGATAAAAATAACTTTTTATATACCATGTTTTTAAATTTTCCGTTGAATCATATAAACTTGACAATTCTATGTATTAACAAATACTTTTTAAATTTTTTTGAGGAATTATCCCATCAACTTGAAAGAAAACGAAGTTAATTGGAAGTTAACTTGCGTTTAACTTTTCGTTCCCGTCCCGGTCGAGAGATGGCTTCACCAGTCTACAAAACAAAATTAACCGAAAAAGGATTCAATTCTGCTTAAAGATGGCTAAAATTATTAAAATAATGCATTGTCATCGTGTTCCGAGCTATTCTAAAAGTTTCAAATGTCTAGCTAGTCGGGAAGTTAGTTAAAAATCGATTGCAAGATTTGTACCGGACAAACACGCACACGCACAAACAAACAAAACAAGAAAGCGAGTTAATAAAAACATGGCAAAAATATAAAATTTGCTGAATTAATTTCCTGAACCATGCATTAAATTCCTGTTTTGCATCGCATTTGCGCGAACGTATTTTAAAGGTAGTAAATGGCAATGTTTTCACTCGAAAATTCCTAAATGGGGATGGTTATGACGTCACTTGGACTATACGCATCCCTAAGGTCCTGTTCACATAGGAGTCCGTTGCGTTGCGTTGCGTTAAGGAAAAGATGATGTTGAGACGAAAATCAACCAATCATAGGCCTCCAAACGATTAGCAATGAAATTTTTAACGCCTATGATTGGTTTATTTTCGTCTCAACGTCATCTTTCCCTTAACGCAACGCAACGGACTCCTATGTGAACAGGCCCTTAGTGCCTCAGAAATGAATTCATGACCTCCTCTCAGATAAATCCAATATTCAATATGTACTTGAAATATTACCCTTCTCTTTTGGATACTAAATCGGTGAATCGGCAAAATATGTCCTCTCGGAATTTGGTATCTGAGAAGGCACTTTCGACGAATTAGTTTCAGTCTCTCACAGATTATGAGTATTTCAGTTTATTCGTATGTAAATAACCGTTTCCGTCTAGCCTCTAAATGAGGGAACAGTTGCCCTTTCCGCATTTATTTTTCCCATCTGTACAGATTTTAAAGACGATGACAAAAATAAATTTAACTAATCTGAGTGAAACATGAAAGTAGGTTAACTTTCCTCTTTGAATTCGTCGGAAGTACAAGGCTCGAGAGAGGAGCTGAAAAGTGGAGGATCGTGTGCTACACAATTGAGTCTCTGCCAGTGGTTCTCAAACTTTTATGGACTGCAACCCATTTTCAACAGCGATACATTTCGCAACCCACTCGCTGTATTATTAGCGTTACATTAAAGGTTTTTTTTCAATTCCTACTATTAGTTCACACTCTCCCTTTATATATCTTGTTCAAATTTTCAATCTATACTTATATATAAAGAGAGAGCGATTTTGTACGTGGAGGGTAATCTTCAGAACCACTGTACCTATTTGAAAAATTGTTTCACTGTTTGAAAGGTACATTATTCCAGATGGACATAGGCTATATATTATGTATATCTGATCAGTAGATTTAAAGTTAGGGGCTTAATCCTAACAATCTCCATTGTTTCCGCTACTGTATTCTACCGCTTTTTGTGCCGAAGATTTCAACGATCCTTAGCGTGGTGCTATCGCGGTGGGCTTCTGTTCTGACGGTAGCGGTTCGAAACTAGCCGTTCTCCGGCACTCCTTTTTCTTTTAAAAAATTTATTTTAATTATTAACTAACGTAAAATTAATTTAAGGTATTATTTAGGTTATTATTAAGGTAAAAAAAGATTTACAATTTATTGGCTATCAACTGGAAATTTATTGGTATAATATTTTGTTCAACCCGAACAAAGTCGGGACGGGCCGCTAGTCGTTAATAAAATACTTTTTATTCATCCACTCAAGTTCAAATACATTTTTTTTAAACTTGTAGTGGATGACACTTGATGTTAATACAGTTTTTTTCAAATATTAATTCTTTAATTAAATTAAATTAATTAATTTTAGTTTTAATTAGTCGAGCCAATATCAGTGCAATTCCCCGCCAAACGCAATTCCTCGCCAAAAAGTAACTAAAATAAAATTTTTCTTTGTTGACCTGAGTAGGAATTGACTTTAAACTTTTTTTTTTATATTACTTGTTTTTAGAAAAGAAACAGACGTTAAAGAAAGTTTTCGCGACCACCTAAAATCATCTCACGACCCACCAGTGAACCCCTGTTTTGGACCTTCGAAGAGTTATTCGAAAAACGTGTAAGAAGAGTTTAGATGCCGTGGCACCTACTTAAAACTTCCGTGCTGAGCGTTTGAATTTTCTGCTTACATTATGAACTACCCAGAATTTTTTTTTCCCCAAAAATGAACGGTATTTTTATAATACCTTATGATGGCACCCATGTTGTATGGCGGTAAACGCGCGGAGATCCAAACGCGCGGACCCGGTTTCGAATCCCGACCGAGGCATGTGTGCTCATGGGGGTGTCCCTACTCGTTGCAGGGTTTCCCAACCTTTTACGAGCCCCAATATCTTTCAAGTCGCTTGCAGCACCCACCCCCCCTGCTTCGACTTGATGAAATGAAACTGAAACAGGAAGTAAAGGAAAACAAGAAACCGGGGAAGATTCCGAAAATACATCTCGAAATAGAACCTTCCTAGCTGAATTAATATAAAGGACAGAACTGCTGACATTAATAAACTGATCAGACTGCGAGTTATGAAGAAATTTTTAAAATAATCCATTGATGCTTCCAAAGGGATTTTTAAGGTGTCAGAGGAAACACATGCAATAAAAATAAGGGCAACGACCTACCCCCTCCCCCACCGAAAAAAAAAATTTTTTTAGTCTTCTACCGATATGTTACAAATTTTCCCGTGATAGAGAGGCCAAAAATAAAATTCACCGTGCATGTCCCTGAAAATTCCAGTGCTTAAAATTGACAGATATCATACTAGTAATATATCTTGTATAACGTTAACCCTGTCTAAAAAGTGTTCCAAGATTGAATCTTTCTCCTTGATTCATTGAGCCTCTGTTGGCCTTTATAACTGCATTTAAACCTCTAAAAAATAATATCATAAAATTTGCTGTCACTGATTAGTCTAGTGAAATGCATATAAAACAGACCTCACTCAAAAAGAACACGCATTTATCTCATTGCTGATGATAGCAGATTACATACAAAGAATATAAGGCACATAATAATTACAAGATAAAACGAACTTTTTATATACCATGTTTTTAACTTTTCTATTGAATCATAATTCTATGTATTAATAAATACTTTTTTAAAAATTTTTTGATGAATTATCCCATCCACTTGAAAGAAAATGAAGTTAATTGGAAGTTAACTTGCGTTTAACTTTCCGTTCCCATCCCGACCGATAGATGGCTGCATCAGTCTACAAAACAAAATGAACTGAAAATAACTGAAAAGTAATTTAATTCTGCTTAAAGATGGCTAAAAGTATCAAAAGAATGCATTGTCATCGTGTTCTGAGCTATTCTAAAAGTTTCAAATGTCTAGCTAGTCGGGAAGTTAGTTAAAAATCGATTGCAAGATTTGGACTGGACAAACACACACACAAACAAACAAGAAAGCGAGTTAATAAAAACATGGTAATAAAAATTTTGAGATCACACATTTCTTAGGAATTGTCCATATTGTTGCCAAACATCTGTTACATTTACAGCTTTCAGTGCGTACAGAAAAACTGCGTCGCTGAAAGGGGGGGAAAACGAAGAACGAAGAAACACGGTCATGTTTTTATTGTTCTTTCAGTTATTTAAATCTTACAATCTAAACTAAGATTCATAAATCTTTGTTAAACTGTATGATAGCATTTTTACCCCTAAAACTGAGAATTTTTCGTCGAACTCACCAAATAATAGCTTTTGTTATGACAATAGAATTAATTTTTTTAGAGTCTTTTTAAGGAAAAAAAATATAAATAAAGATTTTAAAAAAATCTTGAAAACAATTGAGTGTTATAGAATCGAAACTAGCCATCTCCATGAGACCTTTTTTTAATTCGGTAAAGGGCAAAGAACTACATCTTATATATTTTTGAAGATATATGTTTGAAATTACGTTTAGTAAAATAACCAAGTTATTTTTCATGAGTAGGCCATTTTCCAAGAATTTTCGTTTTTAACTGATTGAAATACGGTAAAATGGGGTAACTTTGTGACGGATTTCAAGTTTTTCCTGTGCCAGCCGATGGGTTTTAAGGGGACAGTGGACTTTCGAAATTGTGAAATTTGTCCAAAAATTCGATTATTTTATTTTATTGAATTGTTAAACTACGGACGAGTAGGAATGTGTTGCAAAAAGATTTTTTAATTTCTGTGATTACTTTGCTAGATATAGGCATTTGTATTTAATTTAGATATTATGTGGTTACTAACAGCAATAACTTTAAATGTGTTTTTCTCAAAATAAAAAGTTTCATGTCAGACGAATATTCAAACTGCTCCGGGCGCATTTCTAATGACCGTATCGCTTTGAAATTTAAGTTTTATATACTTAACTGTATATCAAATAAATCTTATTGAAAATAATTATGCTTCGTTGCTCAGAATTTCTAAATTTTGTACTCGAAAAGATGATTTATAGGTATTTTGCGTAATAAAAAGGGTGTTTTCACTATTATTATTTTTTTCTCTTTATATTTTTAATGAATGCTTAAAATAAGCAATAAGTTTCATTGTTATTTCTATAAGGTATCCTGTAAATAAAAATTAACATATTATATTCAAAAGAAATGCGCATGGAACATTTTTAATGAGGCCAATTTTTGATATAATTAATAATTCATAATTCATTAATATTTCATCATTAAATTTTAACCACTTTTACATATTTATGGTATTAATCACATATTCAAATTTCAAGCAAATCCATTCAAAACAAAAAAAAGTTAGTTTTGAAGGTCCACTGTCCCCTTAAAAGCTGCTCAATACGAACAATTACAAAAGATTGGTACATCCTTTCCTTACATATTAATGTATTGCGCTAACCCGGATCCTTAATAACCATTGAGAAATTAAAGTTAAAATGTGTCACAAAGTTGTGGTCTCCGAGTGGGGCTACTTTGTGACTTCTGCGTTTTCGCCTTGAAATCCAAAGGAGAAAATTACTCGACACAAAGTTAGACAGTAAAACGCTTATCAAAAGCTTGATGCACAATTATATATACCTATTAGCTGAAAACCCGCGCTTCTCTACGGAGTATATTCAAATTAAATACAACGGTCAATGTATGCAATTAATGCCAAAAAATAAATATATATTTATAAATACGATGATCAATGTATACAATTGATGTAAAGAAAAATATATAAATATTTATAAAAAAATCGTAAGGGATATTTATTTTTTTGGGATAATATCCAATCGTCTGCTGCATTAGAAAGAAAAAGAATAATTTTTTTGTCTATTTAGTTGTTATGCACGTGACGATAAATTTATTTAAAGTACCAGAAAAAGAAATCACGTGATCGGCATTTCATAAATTGAATTCTAACAAATAATCTTTACAAATTCACCAAAAATCAGAAAATCGAGGTTAAAGGTTCTAAAAAGATTTCATTTTAAAGGAATTTTTACGATCTTTCTCGTGATGTAAATTTTATAACCCTCTAATTATTATTTTAAATGCAAACTTTAAAAAAGTTACAAAAACAGCTTAAAAATTTAATTTAAAAAAATCTCAGAAGAATTGTTCAAAAATCTTTCTTAGTGCACCCCTACACCATAAGAAGAATCGCCATGCAAAATTTCAGCCCTTTAGGTCCAGCGGTTTGGTCTGTGCGTTGTATGTCAGTGAGTCAGTCAGTTACGGAACTGTTTTATATAAATAGATTCAAATATTGGATAGCTCTATCTAAATCTTTGACATCAAAGAGACATCAGGTGCCCAGGGCAGCCATCAGTTCTTTGAGAAGATCAGGAAATCCGTCTTTCGACACATTCTGCTCCTTACGGTAGTTTTTTTCCAGATAGTCAATACTTTTTTCTCTCCAGTGGTATTTTAGAGGACGGAAAAAACGCAACATCGAGCGGCTGGAGGATGTGGGTCGACTTTGTGGGTTATTCTGTGACAGTGTCGATGTGTCACAAAGTAACCCCGTCACCTTTCGATATTTAGGTTATGTTCTCATATCTCTCGAAAAGATCCCTACACAAAAGTTATGTTGTTCCACAATCTAACCAATACATTGACAATAAAAAATAATTACCCGTGGTAGTTGGTTGTATAAGGTGTTAGCCTTCGGCACACAAAGTTTCCGAAGTTTGAGTCAGTAGCTTGACAACAGGTTTGAACGATACATTGGCCAGCGAATACAAATGGCGCGCAGAAGCTTCGGAAATTGGCCACTAGGTGTCTCTGTATGTCGGACAAGCTGTTGGCGCCGTTCTTTGTCTTCCCGGTATCACGGGCGCGGCGCAAGATCCGAAATAAGAAAAAAATTACTATGTGTCACAAAGTTACCCCTGCAGTCACAAAGTAACCTCAGACTTTGTGAAGAAAAGTCATAAGAAATGAGCTCTTGATGTACGGCTATTTCTAATAGAATCTGCCAGGAAAAATGTTACACTTTTTCGGCATTCGTTATTCGACTTTTACGGCAAGAGTTTCTATATATATTTTTGCATGTTTCTATGTCTCTCTCTCTCTCTATCCATATATGTATGTGTGTCCATTTATATATATATATATATATATATATATATATATATATATATATATATATATATATATATATATATATATATATATATATATATGTATATATATTTATGTATATATATATATATATATATATATATGTGTGTGTATATATGTATATATATATATATATATATATATATATATATATATATATATATATATATATATATATATATATGTGTGTATATATATGTATATATATATATATATATATATATATATATATATATATATATATATATATATATATATATATATATATAATTGATTATAAATATAAAATATTAAAAGCTTGGATTTTTTCTATCGTTAAAAAACATATCATTAAGCTATATCAACTATTTTTAAATACGAAAATAAAGAATTATCATTATCAGCATCTGGTATATGATTTAATACTAACACGGGCAAAACATTTAAAAATAAACTTATATAAAAAACAAAATTCAGCTAATAACACATATTGTGTACTAAATTTTACTAACCTTAAACTTAATAATATAAACTTCAATAGTATATTTGATAAACTTCATGATATGTTTCCTATAAAAGAAATAAAAATAAAACGTGCCTTTAAATATACTCTGCCTATGGGTAGACGTATATTTAACTATAATCAGGTATCAAAAAATTTTTCTGAGTCAGTAAATTTAACTTGTATTTGTCATCTGCCCATTTACAATTGTTATATAGATACGACGCATGGTCATGTAATAACAGGCAATATGGATATTGTGGAAGATGTTGCACTGCGAGAGTTGATGAATTTGGGAACTAATTTTAGAATACCTAGTACTAATAATAATAAGAAAATAATTAGCTTCTTAAATGCTGATTTAGATAAATTTATTTACAAAATAGCAATTAATTATTCTGTACCTACTGAAGCTTTCAACCCTTGGAAAATTAATTTACTAAAACTAGTACAAGCTAAATTACCCAATAATAGTAATAACATTAATAATCCTTATAAACACTTTATAGCTGCTATTACAAAATTACAAGATGACTTTATAGTCACTTATGTAGATAAAGCAGCCAACAACTATGCTATAATTTGTAAAAAATATTTTGCCATATGTTTAAAAAAACAGTTAGAAAATAGTGATCTTTTTCACCCATTAAAAGAAACTACTAATATTATTATTAAGAAAATCATAGGTAAATATAAACTCCTAGGTATTTCATCTAACATTTATCATTTTCCTTATATAACTTTAGTTCCAAAATTTCATAAAACACCTATTGCTTTTAGAGCAGTAACCTGTGGTCATAATACTTATGCTACAAAAGCAAGTAAATTATTATTAAAATACCTTAAATTAATCTATACAAATATAACATCTGGTGTTTGTGGTATAATTGATAATAGCTATAGTCTAATTAGAAAACTACAAACATTAGATAACTGTAAATATATTGTAACTTATGATTTTAAAGATCTAATTAATAATATTGATATAATTGATTTAAATAGAATAATCATAATGTTAGTACAAAATAATATTCAATACTTAAACAACGAAATTAAACTAACTCGTTTCAATAGCCTCCTAGAATTAGTAACTAAACATAATTACATAGTTCATAATAATAGTATATACTTACAGTCCATAGGTGTACCACAAGGTGGTAATGCTTCAAGTATGCTAGCTAATTTATACTTATATTATTTTGAAATTAATAATATAGAAAATAGCAATTACAATATATTTAGATATATAGATGATATAATAGTAATTAATAAAAGTAATAACCCTATAGACTTAAATTTTTACCCTCCTAATTTGGAACTAATTAAAAGTAGCCATGATAATATTAATGTAAACTTTCTAGATATTAATATTAAATTAAGTACTAACAATAAATTTACTTTTGACTTATACGACAAAAGATCTGACTATAATTTTAATATTGTTAAATTTCAAAATTATCTAACCTGTTTACATAAATCTGTTTTTAATAACATTATTGTAAATCAGTTAGTTCGTATAAATAGGCTATGTTCTAAAGACAATAGGAATAAGCATATTATAGACTTGAAAGCTGTGCTAACTCGTAATAATTACCCAGTAAGTCTATCCAAAAACATAATTGGTTGTTTTTGTTTTAATGAATAGTTTGTTCTGTTGCATTAATAAGTTAAACATAACAATAGGTTAAAATAAAAATAATAACTACTAAAAACAAAAATAAAAATCATAAGTAAAATAAAATAAAAATAAAATTAACTCATAGTAGTAACAATAATAAAAACTAAATAAATAAAGGAATAATAGTCTTAAAATAGGGTAACCTAAGTAAGTCTGTAACTGAGTATCCACTACCTCAATGGTTGCAAGTTTTATGACGTCAGTCATCTTGCGGTTACAAGTTCTTAACTTCCACTCTGACTAGCGCCAGGCTTGGTGTTCTTTGGTTAAGTACTTTTATTCAAACTTAATTCATTTATTATTCAATTCTTCTGTTAATAATGGATTGTACGGTGTCTGAGTGTGTTTATTTAATAGATCATACTCATCAGAAACAATCCATTGGTTTTTAGACAGTATTGACACCGCTGATGAAGAAATGCTGTCAAAAACCTTATTCATACTTTTCTTTACATGTTGGATGTTCCTGGCTTCAGGTAGCTTTAGAGCTATTACTGGTTTTCTCTTTCATCTTATTCTTATTTATATATATATATATATATATATATATATATATATATATATATATATATATATATATATATATATATATGTATATGTATATATATTTATGTATATATATATATATATATATATATATATATATATATATATATATATATATATATATATATATATATATATATATATATATATATATATATATATATATATATATATATATATATATATATATATATGACAATCGAGATCGACATTTGAAACTTTTAGAATAGCTCAGAACACGATGACATTACATTATTTTAATACTTTTAGCCATCTTTAAGCAGGATTGAATTCATTTTCAGTTAATTTTGTTTTGTAGACTGGTGCATCCATCTATCGGCCGGGACGGAAACGAAAAGATAAACGCAAGTTAACTTCCAATTAACTTAATTTTATTTCAAGTTGATGGGATAATAAATTTTAAAAAGTATTTATTAATACATAGAATTGTCAAGTTCATATGAATCAACAGAAAATTTAAAAACGTGGAGTATAAAAATTTCTTTTTATCTTGTAATTATTTAAATTGTACTCCGCAAGAGAAAGAAATTTTTGACTCCATTTATTCACTTCAGACATTTCGTCCACTAAAGGTATTGATGTGCATTTAAAACATTGTGTTTCCCATTTTTGCCCCAAATAATTCAAGTTTGAAGGTATTTTATTTTGAGCTTCTTTTAACCCTTCAGCGGTTAAAAGAATATAGCTGGCGCGCCAATTTTTGGAGCGCCCGCTGAATTTTTGGCGCTCCCAGCAGGCGCACGTGGCACAAAGTGCAACGTCTTTTTCAACCTTGATCATTCCTTTTGTAATAATTTTTTTTTTCAAATTGAAAATAATAATTCTGCGTTTTATGACAAGATATAAAATGTTGATAACACTGAGATATATTTATAATTAAAGGCCAAAGAATGCAGATACAATCGCCTTATTTCGAAACTGTCCGGTTTGTTGGATCTAAGGACAACTTGCGAATTGATTCCTATTATGTCCAAACACATAAAACAATCAATGAGATTGTCCATCCTCCTGATATGCTTGATACCGTGTAATAGCTCCACATTGGATCGACTCCTGCTTTTGTCGTATTGCAATCCAGTATAATCTCTGGTTTACCAAGGTTAAATCTCGACTAACAATGAATGGAAAGGAATACAAGGGTCAGAAAATCAGACCTGCATTAGAAAGGGTGTAGTTATAAATAGAAACTGCTTAGAACATTTAAACTTTGCATGTAAAAAAAAACTATTCAAAATTACGAAAATGTTGCACTTTGTACGCAGGAGCGCTCGCTAAAGGGTTAAATGACGAAAAACATACCCGGGAGAAAATAAAAATGTCTTTCTTTATTATGCAAAACAATTTTAAAAAAAAGATCTTTTATTCCAAGTGGACCATCACTGGAAGCATTTTCTCCATAGGTTAGCAGAGTGAATCGAATACGGCAAACTACCCAACAGTTCTAAGCTTAATTCTACTGGAAGATAATAATAATAATAATAATAATTATAATAATAATTAAAAAAATAATTACAAGATAAAAATAACTTTTTATATACCATGGTTTTTAAATTTTCTGTTGAATCATATAAACTTGAGAATTCTATGTATTAATAAATACTTTTTTAAAATTTTTTGATGAATTATCCCATCAACTTGAAAGAAAATGAATTGGAAGTTAACTTCAGTTTAACTTTTCGTTCCCGTCCCGGCCGATAGATGGCTGCATCAGTCTACAAAACAAAATTAACTGAAAATAACTGAAAATTAATTTAATTCTGCTTAAAGATGGCTAAAAGTATCAAAATAATGTATTGTCACCGTGTTCTGAGCTATTCTAAACCTTTAAACGTCTAGCTAGTCGGGAAGTTAGTTAAAAATCGATTGCAAGATTTGTACCCGACAAACAAACACACACAAACAAACAAACGAACAAGAAAGCGAGTTAATAAAAACATGGCAATAATAAAAACCTATGTCCGTGTTTCAGGAACTTTTACGATGTTTAAACCCGATGGTGCTTATGCATTCATGCAGAGTTCTCTGCATGGAGACCCCCCGACTCCTGTCATCACATTAGTCACGGTAACCCTACTCGTCCAAAGCGATGTGAATGAACACGTGTCTTCCAGATATTCCCACATTTAGAACCCCACCCATTCCCGCCCCCAAGGTCCCTCGTGTTTCTTGATCTAGTGTCCCCCACCCCCGCTTGACACCATTTGACCCCCGGGACCCCGGGATCTTTGATGCTCTGTAGCAGGACCGCGAGAGGAGGCGATCCACGCATATACGGAGTACGCAGTGAACATAAATCACTGGCTTCCCCAAGGCAGAGCAGAGCAGAGCACATGAATGCAAACGCAGCATTATGTTGTGTCATCTGCTATGTCGAAAGTAAAACAACACGAAGTCAACGAAAGTTTACGAAAGTGTTGCAAAAACAGAAAACAAAAAAACCCTACTTCATTTGCTTGGAATCTGAGTACACCCCTCTCCCTCCCCCTCCCCACTCCCGTTATAGTATGACGAAAATTTTGACTTTTAAGTCCACGCAGTTGACGTCATCCAGGAAACAATGGGCGAGCGGAGATAAATTGTTGATGAAAACTTCCTCACTGAGGCATGCAGGAGAGAAAATAAGCGTATTGTGCACACTCTTTCCACCCCTGGCTATATATTAAGGAAGCCGCCCTTCACCGATCATGTTCATTTGTTACGGCTCTGCCTCGAAACTGGAGCAGGTGGTGGATCTCGACGCCGAGCAGCAAATAACGCTTCCAGTGGTGGAGCAAAGAGCAGACGTATTTGAGAAGGCTCTACTGTATATCCAGGCAAACATTGTTTTGTGCCGTGTTTACATTATTGGCCTGGAAACCCGGAGATTTCCTTTTAGAGATTCTTAGCAAGAATTCCCATGGTCGTCTTTCCCATGATCTTTATGGTTGTCGCAGGATGGCCTTTATTGACATATCGCTAGAATTCCGTGCATCTCTTATGGTATTAACATTTTGAAACAAAATAAATTACAGTCATACTTCGGTACTCGTTGCAATTTGACGCAAAAAAAATTGATTTTGTACTCGTCGCATTTCGATGCGGAAAAAATTGCTTCGGTACTCGTCACACATGCTGAAATATGCTTGAAATAGGTTGAATTACAAAATTTTATTCAAAAGTATCACCCTGACTGTAGTGTAATGGTTGTAGAAGTGTTGTACCCCGTGACCCCCCCCCCCTTCACCAATCAGAGTGATTGGCTGCGTGGGAGGAGGAAAAACCCGAGGGGGTGAAGGGATCGTCGGGAGGAGTCGGGGTCTGGCAAGATGCTGTAGGCTTGCCCACCTCGTGCTCAGAGTTTTGTTGTAATTTTATGTTAAATTGTTAATAAATGTTTGTTTGTGTCGTTTAGACGACTAGATTTTATCTACCTCATTGTCCCTATGCCATAGAAAGAACCTCGGTGAAGTGCGAGAACACGACACTGACAACGCTCTAGCAAGCCGAAATGTGTACTTGTTTAGTGTCAAACTTTACTACATCTCTGACTCTAAAACTGGAGTCACTGTAGCGCAAAATTGGGTGGTTTTATTTGGAGTTGGGACTAAAAATTCCCTTAATGTTATCAATTCCTCCAGATTTTAGATCTTATTCTGCGATTTTAATATGGAGAATATCATACTAGTTTGTAAACTCGGAGATAGGGACTCCAAAGGAATCCTCCATGCTCTGGCAGCCTCTTTAGCCAGCTCTGGTTCCTATAAAATTTATTGGTACCTAAGTGCCGACACAAACAGAGCGCCAAAGAACTATTCATTCCCTGCACGGCTAAGTATGTATCATACGTATGCTCTTGTATAGCCTAACTATGACCCGTGATCTTTAGGGCTGCTGTGTACTAACCCTATTGGATTCGCGCACGTCAGATTTAACCTATGGAGAAAATGCGTCCAAGGATTGCCGACTTGGATGGAAAGATTTTTTTCCTTTTTTTTTTCTTCTTTTCTTTTTCTTTTTTTTTCTTTTTTTTTAATACTCCTTATTGGAGAAAGGAATTTGACACTTTGGGGCATTTTTCATTTTTCAAAGAAAAAAAATAAATAAATAAATAAAAAGCAAATAATATTTTAAAATTTGAATTATTCGGGGAAAAAAACCTGATCTAGTGTGCTTTAAACGCGCCTCAATTCCTTTAGTGGGCACAATTTATAAAATTAATCCCTTTGCAAGTTGCTGAAAAGTTCGCGCTATCAGAAAATACCGATTTTAACGTAAGATTACGTTCCTCAATAAAGGTCCTTCGGAGAAAAAAATAATATGCCATGTTTTTAAATTTTCCGTTGAATCATATAAACTTGACAATTCTATGTATTAATAAATACTTGAAAATAATTTTTTTGGTTGTTGAATTATCCCATCAACTTGAAAGAAAATTAAGTTAATTGGAAATTAACTTGCATTTAATTTTTCGTTCCCGTCCCGGCGATAGATGGCTGCACCATTCTACAAAACAAAATTAACTGAAAATGAATTCATTACTGCTTAAAGATGGCTAAAAGTATTAAAAGAATGCAGTGTCATCGTGTTCTGAGCTATTCTAAAAGTTTCAAATGTCTAGCTAGTCGGGAAGTTAGTTAAAAATCGATTGCAAGATTTGTACCGGACAAACACACACACAAACAAGTAAGCGAGTTAATAAAAACAAGGTAAAAATTGTCCTGCGTCGCGAGTTATAATTTCGGCAGCGCGCCACACCCAGTAGCAGTAAATAGTTAGGGCCTGTTCACATAGGAGTCCGTTGCGTTGCGTTAAGGAAAAGATGACGTTGAGACGAAAATAAACCAATCATAGGCGTTAAAAATTTCATTGCCAATCGTTTGGAGTCCTATGATTGGTTTATTTTCGTCTCAACGTCATCTTTTCCTTAACGCAACGCAACGCACTCCTATGTGAACAGGCCCAAAAACAGTAAAGTACCAAAATGCGTTAAAAAAAGAAAAGAGGTAAACAGCGATTAGTAATCCTACGTTAATAACCAGCGGTAGTTTCGTTAGAAGAGATTACCCGAATTTTTTTGTTATTGAATCATCGGCATTGATGTATCTGTCAATTATAATTGTAGACACATTTCCTCCGTGGGTTAACACCGACGCGAGCGAATCCAGTAGAGTTAGCACACGGCAGCCTTAAAGCATTCAATCATAGCTCTTCAAACGCTAAATGAGACACCTGTGCTGTTAAAAGAGCTGTCGCTTCGAGTTTGCCCAATTACACACCTCCTCGTTTCATGACAGACATCTCGTGACGTAATCATTCTCCTGATTTCACTTCATTTTAGCCGCCACCTCCGCTTCCGCAGGGGTGGATGGGTGGGGGAATAAATAAAGAATAAACCAGCGTATCATTTCTATTTTCATTGTATCGGACGCGGCCATTTGTCCCCACTTAAGCGAGTTGCGTGCTGCGGGCACATAATTGTGATCTCCCGTGTAACGGCGGTGGAGAATCTAGCCACCTGTGACGCGCAAGCCACATTTTGGGCACGTGACCGGTGCAAGCAACAGTTTGTGAGAGGGTTTTGTGAGTGCGGGGGGGGGGGGGGGAGTTATTTACAGATTTGCTCATTATTTTCTGAGCGGCTGTTCCGAGTTAATTCGTCGGTGTTTTTTTTTTTTATCTCTCTCTCTCTAGTCCTGCATGAAAATTAGAGAACATGTCGTGATCGATATAACTTGGTGCACATTTTGAGGCATTATTCATAACTTTGGGAGACCGTTTTTTTTGTATTTATTTTAATGGGTATCGTAACGGGATCGATGCATGAAAGAGAGACTCATAATAAGTAATTTTTATAACTCGTAATTATTAACATGCTTTTATTAACTCGTTTTCTTGTTTGTTTGTTTGTGTGTTTGTCCCGTACAAATCTTGCAATCGATTTTTAACTAACTTCCCGACTGGCTAGACATTTGAAACTTTTAGAACAGCTCAGAACGCGATGACAATGCATTATTTTAATACTTTTAGCCATCTTTAAGCAGGATTGAATTCATATTCAGTTATTTTCAGTTAATTTTTGTTTTGTAGACTGGTGCAGCCATCTACCGTCCGGGACGGGAATGAAAAGCTAAACGCGAGTTAACTTCCAATTAACTTCGTTTTCTTTCAAGTTGATGGGATAATTCGTCAAAAAATTTTTTAAAAAGTATTTATTAATACATAGAATTGTCAAGTTTATGTGATTCAACATAAAATTTAAAAACATGGTATATAAAAAGTTCTTTTTATCTTGAAATTATTATAACTCGTAATTTTACACTTAGTTTTTCTTCAAGCAATATCAATTGTTGTTGTTTCTTATGCCCCCTGGGCTGGGAGTTCTAAGCCTGGTTCATACAGACTTCCGGCTGAAGTGCGCAGTTCCGGTTTTAAATAGTACCACAAGGGTCGGAGTCCGTCTTGGATAGTTGCCACCTCAATTTTGACCGAGCAGGGGCGACATCTGGAGGGGGCGGGGTTCATACCCTCTCCCACCCTCACTGACCTTCCTAGAGGGTTTGGTTTGTTTTTGTTTGTTTTGGAGCGCTACGGTCAACTTTTTGCTACACGAGAGCTAATTAGACCGGGACCTACAGTTTAAAGCCGATTCCGAACGGCTACAAACATCCATGCCAAGAGTGGGATTCGAACCCACAGGATCTGAACCGAATGCCAGCGCACTAGCCATTCGGCCAACAGTTCCTAGAGGGACTTTCCGGTCTATGGATTTAACGTGCCCATATCCGGCCTAGACACGGAGGTATTTCATGGCGCGCGCCGGGATTCGATCCGAGCACCCTCAGCACCAAAAACTAGCGCGTTTCCACAAGGTCATCTCGAGCCCAGAAACATCAATTAAACCGGTTAATGTAATTGTATTAACTGTCCCATTAGACGTTCGTTGGATTACCCATGTTCAGTGAAACATCTCTAGCCGGCCATCCTTCTAAGTGGCTCTATTTTGTGCAGCACCGATTCAAGACTCCACAGAGCAAATATTATGGAAGATACCTCTTTTCGACAGTCACCCCTCCAAACGGTAATTTTTTTTTTTGAACGTGACTGGCTGATCTAGAGAAGTTTCACTATATGTATTATATTTACATGTATGTTAATCATTTATCAAATTTTATATTGATACTCATATATATATATATATATATATATATATATATATATATATATATATATATATATATATATATATATATATATATATATATATATATATATGCATATATATATATATATATAGAGAGAGAGAGAGAGAGAGAGAGAGAGAGAGAGACAGACAGACAGAAATGTTTCACTGTACATAGGTTATGAAGAATTCCAGTCAATATTCAACCTAATGAAGGTCTTTTTAGTGAAATATTTCAGTATGTAACTGTGTGTTATTAAGATTCGTAATTAATTTGAGAAGTGTATTGTTTGAGCGCATGAAAGAGTGCTATTGATGAATTTTTTTTGGTTCGCTTGCCACCTTTAAAAAATACTCGAACTCTTCTTATCTTTTTCCTCGGCTTAGTGCTGCTTCGCCGGAGCTGATGCCATTTTTCTTTAAAGAAAAAAAAAACAGTCTGGCTGTAAATAAAAAAGACAACTCATCTTTTTCAGGAATAAAATACGGTACGAGCTCATCTATACTTAATGATATACAGATAAGAAAATAAATTTGCATGAAGATTAATTACTAATAGTTGATTACAACATGAAATATTATTGTTAAAATGGCTGCTATTTTGAAAAGGCCGTTCGTTGGTATTTTTAGATGATTTTTCCCTGAATCGGCCAATTTTTTTATGGTATTTTTTAAAGGATGGCCGCTTATCATGGGGCATTCGCCAAAAATTAGGGCAAACTAATCCCTCCCCCCCCAAAAAAAATGCTAACTGGTTGCTAATTGGACCCACAGCCTGAAAAATGCTAGTGATTCGGTTACCGTCGGCCTGATTCTAACAGTTTTTTTCAATTCTGTTTCTCTTCATTTTATCTTGCAGTATTACAAATCGGGCACATTTCAGCACAGTTTTTGTAGCTACGAATAACAAACAAATAAAACGTAGAATTTTAGCGATATACAGATAAACAAACTTACGTTACCATGTTCTGAGAATGATTCCCAATTTGACTTTCCCGGAGTGCGACAGTCATTCGAAACTAGCCATGTTTGCGAACACATTAAATAATGTCCGAATTTTTTGTTTGTTTGTTTGTTTCCACGTGGACAATCTGGATAGGGCGGTAACTGAAAACCTCTTGTCTAAAGCTCCTAAAACTATACAGGCCTACTCATCTGCTTCCATCTAAATCACGCCAAAATACACGCCAAGCAATACCTTTGTAGCAGTCTCAAAGGTAACAAATATACCAAAAGAGACCTTATCAACTTCTTAGAAGCGTATTCATTTAATATCTGAATTTTTAAGATAAGGGAGGGGTAGATAATCTTAGATTACCCTTTCCATTAACGTTCAAAAATTTCATGAAATATATTTTTTTGCAAAATAGACTATTAAGACAAGCTGAACGAAGGAAAGAAAAATTTTGCGATCTTCCCAAATCAAAATGGTGACTTCATTTGGCGACGGTGGGCAACAGAATGACTGATGCTTAAAACTGAATTCTAAGGTATGTTAGGTAGGGGCATTGGTTGTTTTTGGTTAATACCTATGAGACAATTAATGGAATACCCGAAACGTCAGGGAGCTTAGCCCGTCCACCCAATCTGCCTATGACTCTTGCGGCTAGGCACCCCCGATGATTACATTGTAAAGATAGAGATAAAGGTCTTAGTAGGAAGAAATGAGAAAATCGAGAGCGATGGGCTAATGAAAAATAACTCTAGATGAATCAGTTTATACGAACGTATTTACTTGAAATTAAAATATATATTTGAGCGTAAGTGCGTCCATCGTTGCTATGGTAGTTGCTAGGGTAAGACACGGGGATGTCCGATAAGTGAATACTGCGCAGCCGCAGTAGCTTGTAACAGCATAAGAGCCTGTTCACATAGGAGTCCGGTAGCGAAACCGCTAAAGTATTGAAATATATCCACCAATGACAAACCTCCAAACGATTAGCAGCGAAATTTTGAACGTCTATGATTGGCATATTTCCATCTCAGCGCCATTTTCCCTTTTACGCTTTCGCTCTCGGACTCTTACGAGAACAGGCCCTTAAAATATCTAACTGCGGCTACTCAGAATCATCCATGACGTCAGATACTCATAGGAGCTGTTCACACTGCGTCCATCATCGCCAACGTTACTCGTCTTGACATACTTTAAACCAGTCACAGACCTTAACAATCTCGTGATTAATCGTTTGGAGGTTTATAATTGGTTAAAAATATTTCAAAGGGAGTAACACTAATGCTGACGAACACAGTATGAACTAAACCCATTGTCTGGGCTCTAGGCACGATAGGGACAGGGCCGCCCAGAGGGGGGGGGCAACTGGGGCACTTTGCCCCAGGCCCCCAACTGCCAGAGGGGCCCCCCCAAATTTTTAAAAAAATATTTATCAGATTTCCTCCGAAAGAAAATTCTGAAACTTGTACCGTACTTCAAAATTCAAAATAATCTCCTGAAAAAAGCCCCCCCCCCCAAAAAAAAAAAAAAAAAAAAATTCGATTAATCAGATTTCTTGGGGCCTCCAACAGAAGTTTGCCCCAGGCTTCGTTAAGTCTCTGGGCGGCCCTGGATAGGGAGCTCCTAAATAACCAGGCGGACTCACGAGCTTTCGCCTTGTTGTCCAGTCTGGCCAAAGTACATGCTACGCAAAATCTCTCTAGCTGATTGAAAACGTAGATCTCAGGGCCCGATTTAGAAAATTCCTGACTATAGGCACAACTCGGGATGGGGTCCCCCTAACACTGATGTGGGCGTGAAGTTTCCAAGATTGACACACAAAAAAAATAATCATGAATCATTGTGAAAGTACCATTTTACCAAGAATTTGCTATTTGAAGCGTAGAAGCCTAGAACATTATCAAATAACAAAAAAAAAAACAATACAACATATTAACTTCATCATTAAAACACCAATACAATGCAACCAGAAAAACTTATTGATCCTTCATGTACACTATAACATACATATGATGAACTATATATATAACTATCCATATGATGAACCAATCAATCAAATTTGAAACGGTATATAAAAAAATTTTAATTGGGAATTTTTTTTTCTTTTAAAATAATTTTTTTTTGGGGGGGGGAGGGCAACATTCGGGGGGCCCTAGGCCCGGGCCTACCGGGCCTAATGGAAAATCAGGGACGGTAGATCTTAAAACTCTTGTTTTTTCACTTTGTAAATTCGATCACTTTTTTCTCTGATCTAATACGTTCAATATTTGCATGTGACTATATGACTTAATGAAAAAATGTCTTTCGACGAACTTCATTTTACAGAAAAACATTATTTTTTGAATTTGAAATAGGGGAGAAGCATAAAATTTTAAATTTATATCTCCAATGGACTTAAAAAAATTGTCTCTAAACTTTATTTCCCGATTATTTATTTTCCTAAGTATAGTTTTTAAGAAGGGATAGGAATTATAAATTCGCGGAACAAAGCTTCAGTCTCTAATGACTTATATAGAACCTTTCGTCGATTTAGGGCCTGTTCACATAGGAGTCCGGTAGCGAAAGCGTTAAAGTATTGAAATATATTTAACCAATGACAAACCTCCAAACGACATTTTTAACGCCTATGATTGGTTTATTTTCGTCTCACCTCCATCTCACCTTTTACACTTCAGCTACCGGACTCCTATGTGAACAGGCCCTTAATGTTGTACGTTATTCAAGTAGTAGTAAAACTTTTGATAGTGTAGTGCTACCATGGTCTCGTGCGATCTGCATGCGGGTGAATCGCATACTTGCGAATTGTAATATTTTCATTTTCAGTTCGTTTGCATACGAACGTTAATCGTTTTGATGGCAACTTCGAATAAGTTCCATTACTCTGAGATTTTTTTCTATAATACTAGTGATTAAAAAATTTACCACACCTCTGACTCCAAATTCTTCAGTGCTATAATAGTTTTACAATGAGAATTTTATACATTGCCCCATGCTGTCGTTTTCTTTCTCCCAAATGAAGCGTAGGTGTTAAAATCAGCTGGAGGATGTTTCGAACGTAAACGAGAATAGTTTATTCTATGCTTATTTTTTTATTCTGTTAACTTTCAACTCTTTAAATCGGTTAAAGCTTCTGTGTAATATTGGATCCGCTCATCTCAATGTTAACATTATGGAGAAATTCGGTCTACTAATGACAGTTCCATAAATGCTGATCATGCAATAAAAATGGTATTTTCAGATAACCCTAACTTTTCTGCACCTTGCGACAGTATCCATTTTATAAATTTCGTCCACCAAAGGAATGGACGAAATTTTCTCACACCAAAGGAATGGACACATTTTTCTCCATAGGTTATCCAATAGGGTTAGTACACAGCAACCTTAAAAATAAGTTCCCGCCGGAAAAAAAAAGTCTTGGAGATTTATACATATTCTTCGAGAAAAGAATTGGAACGATATTTGATTGGGGAGTAGAACGTCAGTTTGTCGATAGTCTTTAGAAAACCTTCAATCAACGTGTATTTCCTTCAAGTGGTGAAAACTTTTTAGAGTTTTATCAGACAACCTGTTACATGGCCTGAAACTGCCGTTTTCTTTTGCCCGGATGAGGTGTTCAGATGAAGTCTTTGAGAGGGTAAACGTGGACGTTTACTTTTTTGAGTGTGTTTTTCAATCTCTAGCCCTCAACTGCTTATATT
The DNA here is from genome assembly GCA_907164885.2 of Dolomedes plantarius. NCBI lineage: Eukaryota > Metazoa > Arthropoda > Arachnida > Araneae > Dolomedidae > Dolomedes > Dolomedes plantarius. The sequence goes on from OU015490.1 coordinate 25,125,929, forward strand.
CAACAGAAAATGTATTCATCGTGGCTTGGAGGCACTACTTGAGTATTCTTCTCAAATTAAGGTCTGCCTACGTTGAAATGGCTTTTTTGGGGCAAAATTTTGAAAGTTTTTTTTTTATTCCTCTATTTAAAAGGCTAATCTTTTAGGATGCTGAAACTGCTCTACTTTTATTCGTAAGATAATTAGATGAGAATTTAGGGCCCTTTTAATGAACCGAAAGCGATATTAAAACACCGAAAGTAGCTGTTGAAATGCATTTTCTAGAAAACTCATTTTTCAATTATTTTTGTCAACGAGAAAGCTCCTTACTTAAAAAGTTTTCAATATATTTTCATGAAATTTTGCAATAATGTTTTACATATTACTATGTTTTGACCGAAAAGCTAAGCTATATGTGTCAACTAGCTGAAACCCGCACTTCGCTACGGAGTACATTCAAATTTAATACAACGGTAAATGTATGCAATTAATTCCATATATATATATATATATATATATATATATATATATTTATAATAAATACGACGATCAATGTATACAATTGATATGAAAAAAACAAAAAAATATATTTTATAAAAAAAATCGTAAGGGATATTGTTATAGAAAAAATAATGTAGAAGAAAATATTCAAATTAAATGTAATAGGACATACTAGAGAATATAGTACAGTTAATATAGTACAGTTTGAGGAACATAATATCTTTTACTGTATTTTAATATTTTTTTGGATAATGTCCAATCGTCTGCCGCATTAGCAAGAAAAAAAAAATTTTTTTTTTGTCTATTTAGTAGTTATGCACGTGACGATAAATTTATTTAAATTACCAGAAAAGGAAATCACGTAATCGGCATTTAATGAATTAAATTCTAAAAATTAATCTTTAAAAAATAACCCAAAATCAGAAAGCGGAGGTAAAGATTTGAAAAAAATTTCATTTTAAAGGAATTTTTATGATTTTTCTTGCGATATAAATTTTATAACCCTCAGATTATTATTTTAAATGTAAACTTTAAAGAATGTTACTAAAACAGCTTAAAAATTTAATTTAAAAAAATCTAAGAAGAATTTTTCAAAAATCTCTCATAGTGCACCCCTACACTATAAGAAGAATCGCCATGCAAAATTTCAGCCCTTTAGGTCCAGCGGTTTGGTCTGTGCGTTGTATGTCAGTGAGTCAGTCAGTCAGTCAGTTACGGAACTGTTTTATATATATAGATTGAATCACTCTACAGGTACCTGTACTTAGAAGGAGATAATTTTTAAAAAATCAGTGTTTTTTTTCACTTTAGGGGTATATTTCAGTGATTTTTGGATACATCGCAAAACTCTTACTTCAGAACACAGTAAAGTTTCACAGTAGTCCTTAGTATAAAGGAAATCAAAATATACTTAGTCGAATAGGGTCTCTGGCGTAAACACTGATTTCTACAGAAAATTTATAAAAAAAAAAAAAATTCCCTCTATTTTAAAATGTTATGAAATTTTTCCAAAATTGTGTTTGTTTTTATGATTTTATATCCCATTTGAACTGAAAATATATGTATTGAACTAGCTGAAAACCCGCCCTTCGCTACGGAATACATTGAATTTAAATGCAATGGTCAATGTATGCAATTAGTGCCTATATATATATATATATATATATATATATATATATATATATATATATATATATATATATAACAAATACGACGATCAATGTATAGAATTATACATATCTTTTATTGTATTTTAATATTTTGTTGGATAATGTCCAATCGTCTGCCGCATTAGCAAGAAAAAAAGTTTTTTTGTCTATTTAGTTGTTATGCACGTGACGATAAATTTATTTAAAGTACCAGAAAAAGAAATCGCGTGATCGGCATTTAATAAATTAAATTCTAAAAATTAATCTTTAAAAAATTCACCAAAAATCAGAAAATGAAGGTAAAGATTCGAAAAAGATCTCATTTTAAAGGAATTTTTATGATCTTTCTCGTGGTATAAATTTTATAACGCTCAATTTATTATTTTAAATGCAAACTTAAAAAAAGTTATTAAAACAGCTTAAAAATATAATTTTAAAAAATCTAAGAAGAATTTTTCAAAAATCTTTCTTAGTGCACACCTACACTATAAGAAGAATCCCCATGCAAAATGTCAGCCCTTTAGGTCCAGCGGTTTGGTCTGCGCGTTGTATGTCAGTCAGTGAGTCAGTTACGGAACTGTTTTATATATACAGATCAGTAATTTATATTTTTGAAAAAAGAAATGCTCCAAATGTAGGCAGATAGATAGATACCTTAGGAGTGATAGGACTGATAAAATTTGGGAGTAGGTCTTAAGAAAACTCTACAGCTTAAAGTACACTTTCATTTAAATATTGAGGATCTGCTGATAATTTTGTATGAAAAAATAAGCTCGTATTTTTCCATCTTCTATTGTGTGACAAATAGATGTTTGAAAAACAGAAGATAAGGTTTCGAAGGTAAATATTAACATCTCATTGATTTTATCCTTTAAGACCAATGGTTCCTAAACTTTTGTTGATCAGCGACCACTTGTAAAGATAGGCGTAGCGTCGGGGGGGGGGGGGGACGTGACCCTCCCCAACTTAACTTGAAATAAATTAAAATGTTAATAGAAGTTCAGTTAAAATTGGAAAATTGTAGAAAACTTTTAGGAAAGTTGGTTTTTCCCCACTTTTTCAAGCTGTGAAACTGAACATTCCGATTATGTCCTTAGCCTTAACATAGTTTTTTAAAAATGATATGATCATAACAAAAGTTCAATGATGTATATTTGTGATAAACAACTTTTAATAAGAAGTTACAAATAAACTCATTGACGAATTAAACGTAAAAAAAACTCAATAGCAAACATAAAAAGTGCTCGAAAACTTAAAAATGAAAGAGATTTTTCAACTTGCATTGGCTATACTAGCTGTAAAATGGCTGAGATGCTATTAAGAACACCCTTGTAGCTGCAAGCCCGCGTCACAGAAAACATATGAGAATTTTTTATAGCAGAACAAGCTGAATACCCGTGCTTCGCTACGGAGTACATTCAAATTAAATACGGCGGTCAGTGTATGCAATTAATACCAATATATATATATATATATATATATATATTTATTTATAATAAATACAACGGTCAATGTATGCAATTAAGGCAACAAAAAAATTATAACAAAATCGTAACGGATGTTTTTATAGACAAAATAATGTTGAAGAAAATATTCATATTAAATCTAATAGAACATACTAAAGAATATAGTGCAGTTTGAGGAACATTTCTTTTACTATATTTTAATTTTTTTTGGATAAGGTCCAATCGTCTGCCGCATTAGAAAGAAAAAAAGGATATATTTTTTGTCAATTTATTTCGTTGTTATGCACGTGAAGCAAAATTAGTAAAGTATCACAAAAAGAAAAGAAACCACGTGATCAGCATTTAATAAGTTAAATTCTAAAAATTAACCTTTAAAAATTCACCAAAAATCGGAAAATGGATGTAAAGAATCGAAAAATATTTCATTTTAAAGGAATTTTTAGGATCTTTCTCGTGATATAAATTTTATAACCCGCAGATTATTATTTTAAATGTAAAGTTTAAAGAATGTTACAATAACAGCTTAAAAATTTAATTTTTAAAAAATGTAAGAAGAATTTTTCAAAAATCTTTCTTAGTGAACCCCTACTCTATAAGAAGAATCGCCATGCAAAATTTCAACCCTTTAGGTTCAGCGGTTTGGTCTTTGCGTTATCTGTTAGTCAGTCAGTCAGTCAGTCAGTCAGTCAGTCAGTTACGGTATTGTTTTATATATATAGACAAGGATTTTTTTGTACTCAAAACGTCAGAAAGTGGAAAAAAATACAGTAATTTTTAGAATTTGAACAAGGAATTGGGAACTGAAAATTTTTTTTTTCTCAGAGTTTTAAAAAAAATTGTTTAAATTCGCGGTTGTTTTGGAACGATGAAACCAATTGTTTTTTTTATCATTCTTGACCAAGCAGACCTTTTCTTGGGTTCTCTTGGACCAGCGGTTATGAACCACTGATTCAGACACTTCCCTTTTTGATTTCCAAATAGCTGCATGCACGCCCTTCCATCACATTGATACCAGCTATTACCTGACTGGTGGCCACTTTCCATGTACAAGAATTTAAATTTCTCCCAGCCGTTAAAAGTATTCCTCCATGCATTTATAAACAACCATCACTGGGTGCATAATATATCACTGTCAGTATAGTGGAACCCACGTCAATGACAAAGCCATTATAGCAACATCCCTATACCCTCCGTGATTTTACGTCAATAGAACGAAACCAATACCAAAACACCGGCCATTTAACTACAGAGAAAAAAAAAAAGAAATCCGAGGCAGTGCATGTAGTTCGTGGCGAACGTAGCTGCCGCGAAACCTACATGAAGTAACTCCTGTCTGAATAACGGCGCTCAAAAAAATCTTTACCATAATGAAAAAAAAGAGCCATCGAGGTAAAATCATCCGCACGAAATTTGAATTCCAAATGAGGCATTCTGTTACTTATTCATAAGCATCTATTAGCAAAATCATTAGTTATTTATTAGTCGCCGAAAAATAACCGTATCCATAACTTCTATAAGCATTGAAATCCTGCGCTATGATTTACAAACGCACGGAAGGTAATAGGTGTTTCGGGGAACGGAAGGTTATTTGAAAAATAAATATGGCATCCGCACACACACAATATTCCACAAATCACATGTTTTCGAAAAATTCTGTTGTGTAACAAGCCGGAATATAATTGCATGTAGATATTCTCATTAAATATTTGGATTCCTGGAAATCTGAAAATTCATGGCCCGGAATGATTTTAAATAACTGAGCAATTATTTTGGAATATTATTTAAGAGTTTGTTCATGAGGAGCCTTCTTTGTGGTATTTTACGACTGCAATTGTATTTGCATCGGTAATATGGATTGCTAGACTGTTTCACTATATGGTATTGATATTCAGTTTTTATACTTTATTTTTCATCGATAAAACCAACTCTTCTGGTTTAATCTATTTTCTATCGTATTGTTTGTTTTGGTCTGTTGTTGGTTGATTTTATGTTTTCGTTCATAAGAAGATAATCGTGGTATGGAACACAGAATAATTAGCAGAATCGAAATTAACAGTATTAAGTTCAGTATCATCGATTAGCTATATGTTGCGTCACATAAAACCTGGAAAAAAATGAACAGATATTTCCTTTTATTCTAATTTTTAATGACGCCAAAAATATATTAAAGATGGTTTTATTGCTTTAATTCGGTATTTGTATCGATTCGTTTTAAGACATGATATGAATAATTTATAAGAACAATTACTTTGGTGAGCAATGTATATGATATTGATATTCAGCTTTCTTTTTTTTTTTCTTTCGCACTTTTACTTTATACTTTTTGCTTTTATTATTTATCAATAAAATGAAACCTGGTTTCTAACAAACGCTTATTTCTTATCTTGTTTTTTTAAGACTGACTTTCTGCTCTACAATTTATCCTACGTTTTTATCTCTTTACGTAGCTCTTTTAAATACTTTCAATAATTTATTTTTTTTATTTTTTATTTTATTTTTTTTTTGGGGGGGGGGGGGTTATGCCTTCTATGCAGGAATAGTTCTGAGAACAGGCATTCAGAAATTGTTATATCTAGGGGAAAAAAAATTTCTGCATTTAATAAAAAATCCAATGTGTATTTCATTCGTCAATCCAGTTTGTTGTTTAAATTATCCAGAGATTTTTTTCTTTTCTCGCTTGTCGAAGGTTTCAAGTAAATTTTTTGACGTGCAAACTTTCTGTTTAGACAAATGGGCGCCAGTCTAGAAGCAGACGAAAAACTCGTCGTGTGAAAATAACGTCATCCTAATGTATGTTCTAAATTTACAATAATGCTCACTGATCGATTTTTAGAATATATGTCAATATGATGCCAGTTCTGAATTTTTTTTTTGTTGTTCTGCATTCAACAAAGAAATCCAATGTGTATCTTATTTGTCAATCCAGTTTGTTTTTTAAATTATACAGAGGTTTTTTTCTCGGTTGTCAAAGGTTTCAAGTAAATTTTTTGACGTGCGAACTTTCTGTTTAGACAAATGGGCTTTAGTCGAGAAGCAGACGAAAAATTCGTGGTGCGAAAATGACGTCATCGTATTTGTTTACTCACTGATCGTGATATGTATACTCACTGATCGATTTTTAAAATATACATCAATATGATGCCAGTTGTGCTGAAAAAATTTTTTTTCTGCATCTAATAAAAAAAATCTAAAGTGTATCTCATTCGTCAATCCAATTTGACGTTCATATTATATAAAGGTTTTTTTTCTAGCTTGTCTAAAGTTTCAAATTTTTTGACGTGCGAACTTTAGTTTAGAAAAATGAGCCGCAGTCTAAAAGCAGACAAAAAATTCGTTGTGCGAAAATGACATCATAGGGATGCATATTCTAAATTTACAATAATGTTCACTGAACGATTTAAAAAATATACGTCAATATGATGCTATTTTCGCTCGGTGAGGTTTGCGTACATCCGAGACAAAGGCCGATAGTTTCGAGAACAAATATTCAAAACATCACCATCTAGAAAAAGAAAATTTAATTTTGGATTTGAATGAAATAAAAATTCCTTTTTATACATCGAATTCACCAATTTGTTCTTTAATTTGTACTTCCCGCGACGAAGCTTGTAAGAACATTTTATGATGTGCAGACTCTTTGTTTCAACGTGGTTCTTAGTGCAGAAATTCCATAATGGACTCATATCCTATAATGGAATACATATTTCACATGAAACGTCTTTTAAAGTTTGCAATGAGTGCCGGTCATGGCTGGTCAATGCTACTTTAGAGATTTGACAAAACCCTCATTTCGGAAATAATCAACACAAGCTATTTTGCTAGTCCTTGCATTCATGATGTTTTTACCAAGATTTATTTTTTTACACTAATCGTTTTTAACCGAATTCCTGGCTAAAAGCTAGAATCATTTGTATAAATAAATATACACAGGTCTATTGTTTTAGAAAAGAAGTTTTGAATTTCTCATTTTGTTATATGCGATAAATTATATTAGGTAATACTTTAAAAACTGTTGAAGTAGAAAACTCAGCCAGTTAAATGAAACTTTTTGCTAGTTTTCAAAAAAAAAAAAATTTATATGGGTCTAAACTGCCATCGTACCGAAGCTCATATCAGCATATATGAAATTTAGTTTCTGTTTACCACGTGACCCTCTGTGGTGCCATATGCCCAGGCGCATATAGAGAGAATGCGGAAGTTAAGGCCTGTTCACATTGCAGTCGTTAGTGTAAGCCTAAAAGGGAAAATGGCGCTGAGACGGAAATAAACAAATCATAGGCTTTAACAATTTCGTTCATAATCGTTTGGAGGCTTGTCATTGGTTAAATATATTTCAATAATTTTACGCTTACACTAACGGCTGCAATGTTAACAGAGCCTTAGTTGTATAACGGAAAAGACAAGATTGGAATAGAATTAAAACTGGTGTGGCGTTATTTTAAATATATATATATACGTAGGGTAGGTGGGGGCAAAGGTTCGCATGGGGCAAAGGTTCGCACATACATTTTAAAATGACCGGGAAGAGTTTTGGGAAGAATAGGGTAGGCAATGCATTCCTCTACTTCCAGTCAGTTGCCTCGTAAAAAATGTTGGAGTTAAGACCCCCTTTTGCAGAGAAAATGAGGTAAGTTTATTTTCGTCTCTTTTAATGTAATTTTTTGCAACTTTTGAGTAATTTTGAGCATCACTCAAACTCGCGAACTGTTTTGGGCTTATTTTCGCATGTTAGGGTGGTAAATAACCTTTCAAATCCTACCTTAAGTTTTGGGTTAACTCAAATACAGTGGCGTCCATTCTGCAGAAACAGAACCAGCACGAAATGGGGTAAAGGTTTGCAGGAGTCATGGGGTAAAGGTTCGCAGTGCAAACCTTTGCCCCATCTGCAAACCTTTGCCGCTCTAACTATTAACATTTGTTTCATGTCCTCTTTTCATTAGGAATCCTTATTAACAACGTCTTTTATTATTAATGGGAATTCACATTTTTGTAATTTGAAAAAAAATTATGGTTTTTGATAAAAACTGCCTGTTTTTAATCAGAAAATTTTTTGTAAAATGCTTGAAAATCCATAAATTTAAAATAAAATAAATTAGTACAACACAAAAATAAAATAGCTCTGAACAAAGACCTATTTTACAAGATAAAGGAATTAAATGTTGTTACAAGACATTATAAGCTTCGAAAGTCTGGTTAGGGAAAAAAGCTCTAAATGAGTAATTTCCAGATTTGCAAGTCTTTGAAATGCTCCTTGCGTCACAATTTTTGACGAAATTTTATAAAATTTATTACAAAGACTCCTCTTATACATTAAAATAAAATTATGTATCCATTTCAGGTTTCGACATCATTCAGATTATCAAAGTTTAACTTAAGCGTGGAAAAGTACAAAAATTTCACGAGAATTCAGAGTACAAACATAAAAATATTTCCTAAAATTTAATTATTCAACGAAAGCACAACTCAAAACATAACCCTGATCAAAATGTATAAGCAATCTAAATGTAAAATTAAGGATAAGGTTAAAAATTGGATCGCAAGGAGCATTTTAAAAAACATAATAAAAATTTCAATTTTTTAAATATAAAAAATAAAATTTTAAATATTTATAAAATTTTATAAGGTGTTTGAAATAGTTTTACTTTAATGAATATTTATGCCCAATTTCATATCTCTGAGGTAAAAATTTCAAAAATTGCTTTGTAATGTCCCCCATCCCCTTAATTTGCTTAATTTTTACGGGTTTTAAAAGAATGAGTAAAGCCTAAGATATAATATAGCGATAGTGTTAATAGTTGATATTTTAATTGGAAGTTCTTTAGTTTAAGAAAAAAATTATTGAGATTAACCCCTTTTCATTTTGTGAATTTCTTTGTTAGATTCAACTTTCTGTGTTAATAGTTGATATATCATTTTGAAGTTATTTAGTTTAAGAAAAAATTTATTGAGATTAACCTGTTCAATTTGTGATTTTCTATATATGTAACACCTTTAAAAAGATTACAAAATGTGAAATAAAATTATTTAGACAACTCTTTTTGCGATTTTCGATGCCTATCCAGTAAGAAACCAACGAGTGGGGTAAAGGTTTGCAGTGCGAACCTTTGCCCCACCGATTGGGGCAAAGGTTCGCAAACAGGTCTTTTGGTAAAATTAAAAATTTGGTGACTAAATATTTCGGGAAAAAATTCATTATTTTATAGAAGGTAGAGGGGATACCCAACTACAATACAAGTGACTTTTTGGGGCGATAGGATCTAACGGAGGCCCGTAAGAAACCCAAAACTCAAAACTGCAAACCTTTGCCCCCACCTACCCTATGTAAGTATGTATATGTTTTCAAAAACGGTTTACAAATTAAAAAAAAATACATTTAGACAAAATTACAAGAAGTGTTTTTATGCATGTGTCAGAGGATTAGAGTGATACATCATCCCATTACTATCAAGAAATTGCTTGCAAAACTTTGTCTTATATCAGAAAATTCAGCCATAACTGTTGTGAAAGTAGTTCTAATGCCCTATATTTATCAAAATCTGATTGCCTGTGCTAAGTTAAAATTTCGTTACTGAATATATTGAAAAGGAAAGGGTAAGCTTACGTGTTACATATTGCTGTCTAAAAAGTCACAGTTATTGTCACGAAGCAATAAAATTGCAAAGTGTGAAATTAAGGGAAAATTTGGAAGCTAATAAAACATTGTCAGTGAAAGGAAAATGAGTGGTTTATATTTAGAAAATAGCGCCTGCATTTGATCAGGACACACTGTCTCTTTTTTTGTCGACCAATGTGTCATGGTGTCGATTTTGTAAGGTTAATTCCACACTATTGTCGAAACATGGAACATCTTGTTAATGAAAAAGAAAATAATGCAACAAACGATATATTTTCATGAAAAAGTTTGAAAAGATAAAAACACCCATTTTCATTGCTATGCATCCAGACGACACCGAAACTCATTGAAAACGATGTTTTAAAAATGCAAATTGCATTTTATTCGTTTTAAAGCGAAGTGCAGTTTGATGGAGCTCTCTGCTCGAGCACTTCGAAAAACAGAATACAGGGAAACAACTATTTAGAACATTATAAAAACTCAAGTCTCGACAAAATATTCGTCTGCCCCCAAAAAAAGAAAAAAAAGAAAACCATGTTATATTCATTACTAGGCAAACCGCAGACGATAAACATACAACAATGTAGCATTTTTTTTTCTTCTCTCTATTTTGCCAACTCGGTAAATCATGGAGTTCGTTTCCCTGTACGTATCATTCGCTTGACAGGCAATATTCGTACAAAAGCAATAAATAGAACACGGAGAAAGGAGAGTTGGTGAGG
>OU015490.1:25138857-25161357 GCA_907164885.2 Dolomedes plantarius
TGTCATAAAAATCCTTAGATATTTTATGAGCAGTTTCAGTAACAGTAAGCATGCCAAGGTCCCGCTGTATAGTTTTATTAGATATATATGTAAACGCGCGACGAATGCGCCTAAGAGTTTTGTTCTGAAACACCTCCAGTTTTTTAATATGGGTATTAGCAGCATATAACCATACCGGAATAGCATAAAGGGCGATGGGTAGAATTACCTATTTGAATAATAGAACTTTGTTTTTAATGGGGACGCAAAACACTGTTCCTATAAAGTGTGCCGGAAAAATAATAGTGGGGTTTTAAATGGTTATAGCTTCGGAACAAAGCATTATAGAGAGATGAAGTAGACATCGAATTGCAGAGAAAATCTCCAAGTTTCTTACCTGTTCAGCAGACTTCGATAAAGGTGCATGGGAACCGGATCGTCGTGGACCCGCGATGTATAAGCAACTCCTAATATTAATGTAGACACGGATAAATGCTCTACTTACATCTCGTTTAATCTAAGATATATATATATATATATATATATATATATATATATAGAATAATAATCTATATATATATAACAGTTCCGTAACTGACTGACATACAACGCACAGACCAAACCGCTGGACCTAAAAGGGCTGAAATTTTGCATGGCGATTCTTCTTATAGCGTAGGGGGTGCACTAAGAAAGATTTTTGAAAAATTCTTCTTAGATTTTTTAAAATTAAATTTTTAAGCTGTTTTAGTAACTTTTTTAAAGTTTGCATTTAAAATAACAATTTGAGTGTTATAAAATTTACATCACGAGAAAGATCCTGAAAATTCCTTCAAAATTAAATCTTTTTCGAATCTTTACCTCCATTTTCTGATTTTCGGTGAATTTTTAAAGATTCAATTTTAGAATTTAATTTATTAAATGCCGATCACGTGATTCCTTTTTCTGGAACTTTAAATTAATTTATCGTCACGTGCATGACAACGTAATAGACAAAAAAAATTTCTTTTTTCCTTGCTAATGCGGCAGACGGTTGGACATTATCCAAAAAAATATTAAAATACAGTAAAAGATATAATCCTCAAACTGTACTAAATTAACTGTACTTATATTCTTTAGTATGTCTCCTATTAGATTTAATTTGTATATTTTCTTCTACATTATTTTGTCTATAAAAATATCCCTTACGATTTTTTATAAATATATTTTTTTTACATACATATATATACATACATATATATATTTTATATACATACATATATATATATATATATATATATATATATATATATATATATATATACATGTATGTATGTATTGTATGTAAGACGATCAATGTATACAATTGATGTAAAAAAAATATATTTATAAAAAATCGTAAGGGATATTTTTATAGACAAAATAATGTAGAAGAAAATATACAAATTAAATCTAATAGGAGACATACTAAAGAATATAAGTACAGTTAATTTAGTACAGTTTGAGGATTATATCTTTTACTGTATTTTAATATTTTTTTGGATAATGTCCAACCGTCTGCCGCATTAGCAAGGAAAAAAGAAATTTTTTTTGTCTATTACGTTGTCATGCACGTGACGATAAATTAATTTAAAGTTCCAGAAAAAGGAATCACGTGATCGGCATTTAATAAATTAAATTCTAAAATTGAATCTTTAAAAATTCACCGAAAATCAGAAAATGGAGGTAAAGATTCGAAAAAGATTTAATTTTGAAGGAATTTTCAGGATCTTTCTCGTGATGTAAATTTTATAACACTCAAATTGTTATTTTAAATGCAAACTTTAAAAAAGTTACTAAAACAGCTTAAAAATTTAATTTTAAAAAATCTAAGAAGAATTTTTCAAAAATCTTTCTTAGTGCACCCCCTACGCTATAAGAAGAATCGCCATGCAAAATTTCAGCCCTTTTAGGTCCAGCGGTTTGGTCTGTGCGTTGTATGTCAGTCAGTTACGGAACTGTTATATATATATAGATTATTATTCTATATATATATATATATATATATATATATATATCTTAGATTAAACGAGATGTATGTAGAGCATTTATCCGTGTCTACATTAATATTAGGAGTTGCTTATACATCGCGGGTCCACGACGATCCGGTTCCCATGCACCTTTATCGAAGTCTGCTGAACAGGTAAGAAACTTGGAGATTTTCTCTGCAATTCGATGTCTACTTCATCTCTCTATAATGCTTTGTTCCGAAGCTATAACCATTTAAAACCCCACTATTATTTTTCCGGCACACTTTATAGGAACAGTGTTTTGCGTCCCCATTAAAAACAAAGTTCTATTATTCAAATAGGTAATTCTACCCATCGCCCTTTATGCTATTCCGGTATGGTTATATGCTGCTAATACCCATATTAAAAAACTGGAGGTGTTTCAGAACAAAACTCTTAGGCGCATTCGTCGCGCGTTTACATATATATCTAATAAAACTATACAGCGGGACCTTGGCATGCTTACTGTTACTGAAACTGCTCATAAAATATCTAAGGATTTTTATGACAATATTCCAAGCATTCGCAACGAAATTATATTCGAGTTCCCTGATTATGATTATTCTAGTCGTGAAAACCGTAAACGCCCTCGGTCGTGTCTTCTAAAGAGCTAACGTTCTCTTTCTTAACTTGCTTACTTAATTAAATTTCCTAAACTCCTCCCTTCCCGTATTTTTACCATCCTCCAAGAACTTTACTATAGTCCCGGTGCGAATGTCCTCAACTAATCACATCAACTTCCTGTGCTAGGCTTGGCACAGTGGTAGAGCGCTCTGCTCTTATACTTTAGTCCCCGGTTCGATCCCTGTGGATGCTTTTTTATATGTATATAAATTTAAATAATTGAATTTTATTCTTTTGATTCTAATAATAATTTAAATTTTACTGATTTGAAGAGGGCTTAATTTTTATATTTTTTTACTGCTGAGCACATATTTTCTGATGTACATATCTTGCTACTCGAGGTAAAGTCGTTTGACCATGGCACTCCAAAAATCTTTATATGCCTCGCTACTGTACGACGGGCTTTGTTCTGGCCTTTCCGTGCCCCTAAATCGCCTCGCGAAAATAAATTTAGAAGCGTGGCAAGATCATCTGAGCTGCAATCTCCAACCCAATCTTTCGAAACCACCTAATTTCATTTAAGGTAAATGCACCCATAATGGGCCATGTCCCTATAATGGGCCGCCCTTTAGAAATGTCGAGAAATTAAGGATCTATTGTTACCTGAGGCAATAGAAGGGGTGAGGGTCATTGGCTACTATCTATATATAGAAAGCGCGTAGGTATGCGGCATAAAAATCGACGATATTTCTACACTCCGAATTGCAACAGATGGAACTACGAGATGTAAACATTAGTGGCCGTCCGCAGTTTCCAACCGCGTGTCAACATGGATTTACGCACTGAAATCGGAAATGCTCGAAAGCGAGCTGCACGATCGAGTGATAATTGGGAACAGTCTCAATAAAGAAATCGAAGAAGAAATAATTCATTAAGAGAGAGTATAAATGATTGCGAGGTTAGGCTTAATCGTCGCCGGCATAGCAACCGACAGCCAGTAATAGTTAATTTTTTACACTTTTTCCAGTACTTGCTGAATGTTTACTCTATTATAAGTGAAGAAATTTTCCCAACAATTTATTACTAGTGATTAAGTGTAGATATCTGAATTGTGAACAATATTACATACAGAGAGTAGTGTAATCCACGCTATATTTTAGTACTTACTGAATTTTTACTCCATTTTTTAAGTGAAAAAAATTTTTCCCCAATAATTTCTTTTTTGATGTAATGGTAAAGTGTAGATATCTTAATTTTCAAAAATAGTACATACAGAAGGGATATAAATTTTAAAATCATTGGTGTTGGGTTTCTCAGTCTTATATTTAATTGTGTTCTGAAGTAATGGAAATTCACATTTTTTTAATCACGATGTTTTAGAATCAGCCTTATAGAGAATACCCCTTAACAACGTATATTTATGATTACAGGTAATGATAACATCCCTTACATACGTTACTTTCAGTTGAGTTGTTTTGCAAAAGAAAATATAAAACTAAAAGCGACCATGCTGGTCACGCGGCGGCTAGTGTCGAGAAATTAAGGGTCTATTGCTACTACTAATAAGGGTCTATTGTCTATTTTTATTGTTTATTGTTTAGCTACTAGTAGCAATGACCCTCACCCCTTCTACTGCCTTAGGTAACAATAGACCCTTAATTTCTCGACATTTCTAAACGGCGGAAGTAGCCAATTACCCTCACCCCTTCTATTGCCTTAGGTAACAATAGACCCTTAATTTCTCGACATTTCTAAAGGGCGGCAGTAGCCAATGACCCTCACCCCTTCTATTGCCTTAGGTAACAATAGACCCTTAATTTCTCGACATTTCTAAAGGGCGGCAGTAGCCAATGACCCTCACCCCTTCTATTGCCTTAGGTAACAATAGACCCTTAATTTCTCGACATTTCTAAAGGGCGGCAGTAGCCAATGACCCTCACCCCTTCTACTGCCTCAGGTAACAATAGACCCTTAATTTCTCGACATTTCTAAAGGGCGGCAGTAGCCAATGACCCTCACCCCTTCTATTTCCTTACGTAACAATAGACCCTTAATTTCTCGACATTTCTAAAGGGCGACAGTAGCCAATGACCCTCACCCCTTCTATTGCCTTAGGTAACAATAGACCCTTAATTTCTCGACATTTCTAAAGGGCGGCAGTAGCCAATGACCCTCACCCCTTCTATTTCCTTAGTTAACAATAGACCCTTAATTTCTCGACAATACTAAAGGGCGGCAGTAGCCAATGACCCTCACCCCTTCTACTGCCTTAAGTAACAATAGATCCTTAATTTCCCGACATTTCTAAAGGGTGGCAGTAGCCAATTACCCTCACCCCTTCTATTTCCTTAGGTAACAATAGACCCTTAATTTCTCGACATTTCTAAAGGGCGGCAGTAGCCAATGACCCTCACCCCTTCTATTTCCTTAGGTAACAATAGACCCTTAATTTCTCGACATTTCTAAAGGGCGGCAGTAGCCAATGACCCTCACCCCTTCTATTTCCTTAGGTAACAATAGACCCTTAATTTCTCGACATTTCTAAAGGGCGGCAGTAGCCAATGACCCTCACCCCTTCTATTGCCTTAGGTAACAATAGACCCTTAATTTCTCGACATTTCAAAAGGGTGGAGGTAGCCAATGACCCTCACCCCTTCTATTGCCTTAGGTAACAATAGACCCTTAATTTCCCGACATTTCAAAAGGGTGGAGGTAGCCAATGACCCTCACCCCTTCTAATCCTTAGGTAACAATAGACCCTTAATTTCTCGACATTTCTAAAGGGCGGCAGTAGCCAATGACCCTCACCCCTTCTACTGTCTTAGGTAACAATAGACCCTTAATTTCCCGACATTTCTAAAGGGCGGCAGTAGCCAATGACCCTCTCCCCTTCTACTGCCTTAGGTAACAATAGACCCTTAATTCCCCGACATTTCTAAAGGGCGGCAGTAGCCAATGATCCTCACCCCTTCTACTGCCTTAGGTAACAATAGACCCTTAATTTCCCGACATTTCTAAAGGGCGGCAGTAGCCAATGACCCTCACCCCTTCTATTTCCGTAGGTAACAATAGACCCTTAATTTCCCGACATTTCTAAAGGGCGGCAGTAGCCAATGACCCTCACCCCTTCTATTGCCTTAGGTAACAATAGACTCTTAATTTCTCGACATTTCAAAAGGGTGGAGGTAGCCAATGACCCTCACCCCTTCTATTCCTTAGGTAACAATAGACCCTTAATTTCTCGACATTTCTTAAGGGCGGCAGTAGCCAATGACCCTCACCCCTTCTACTGCCTTAGGTAACAATAGACCCTTAATTTCCCGACATTTCTAAAGGGCGGCAGTAGCCAATGATCCTCACCCCTTCTACTGCCTTAGGTAACAATAGACCCTTAATTTCCCGACATTTCTAAAGGGCGGCAGTAGCCAATGACCCTCACCCCTTCTATTTCCGTAGGTAACAATAGATCCTTAATTTCCTGACAATTCTAAAGGGCGGCAGTAGCCAATGACCCGCACCCCTTCTGTTGCCTTAGGTAACAATAGACCCTTAATTTTCCGACATTTCTAAAGGGCGGCAGTAGCCAATGACCCTCACCCCTTCTACTGCCTTAGGTAACAATAGACCCTTAATTTCCCGACATTTCTAAAGGGCGGCAGTAGCCAATGACCCTCACCCCTTCTACTGCCTTAGGTAACAATAGACCCTTATTTTCTCGACATTTCTAAAGGGCGGCAGTAGCCAATGACCCTCATCCCTTCTACTGCCTTAGGTAACAATAGACCCTTAATTTCCCGACATTTCTAAAGGGCGGCAGTAGCCAATGATCCTCACCCCTTCTACTGCCTTTGGTAACAATAGACCCTAAATTTCCCGACATTTCTAAAGGGCGGCAGTAGCCAATGACCCTCACCCCTTCTACTGCCTTAGGTAACAATAGACCCTTATTTTCTCGACATTTCTAAAGGGCGGCAGTAGCCAATGACCCTCATCCCTTCTACTGCCTTAGGTAACAATAGACCCTTATTTTCTCGACATTTCTAAAGGGCGGCAGTAGCCAATGACCCTCATCCCTTCTACTGCCTTAGGTAACAATAGACCCTTAATTTCCCGACATTTCTAAAGGGCGGCAGTAGCCAATGATCCTCACCCCTTCTACTGCCTTTGGTAACAATAGACCCTTAATTTCCCGACATTTCTAAAGGGCGGCAGTAGCCAATGACCCTCACCCCTTCTATTTCCGTAGGTAACAATAGATCCTTAATTTCCTGACAATTCTAAAGGGCGGCAGTAGCCAATGACCCTCACCCCTTCTACTGCCTTAGGTAACAATAGACCCTTAATTTCCCGACATTTCTAAAGGGCGGCAGTAGCCAATGACCCTCACCCCTTCTACTGCCTTAGGTAACAATAGACCCTTATTTTCTCGACATTTCTAAAGGGCGGCAGTAGCCAATGACCCTCATCCCTTCTACTGCCTTAGGTAACAATAGACCCTTAATTTCCCGACATTTCTAAAGGGCGGCAGTAGCCAATGATCCTCACCCCTTCTACTGCCTTTGGTAACAATAGACCCTTAATTTCCCGACATTTCTAAAGGGCGGCAGTAGCCAATGACCCTCACCCCTTCTATTTCCGTAGGTAACAATAGATCCTTAATTTCCTGACAATTCTAAAGGGCGGCAGTAGCCAATGACCCTCACCCCTTCTGTTGCCTTAGGTAACAATAGACCCTTAATTTCTCGACATTTCTAAACGGCGGAAGTAGCCAATTACCCTCACCCCTTCTATTGCCTTAGGTAACAATAGACCCTTAATTTCTCGACATTTCTAAAGGGCGGCAGTAGCCAATGACCCTCACCCCTTCTATTGCCTTAGGTAACAATAGACCCTTAATTTCTCGACATTTCTAAAGGGCGGCAGTAGCCAATGACCCTCACCCCTTCTATTGCCTTAGGTAACAATAGACCCTTAATTTCTCGACATTTCTAAAGGGCGGCAGTAGCCAATGACCCTCACCCCTTCTACTGCCTCAGGTAACAATAGACCCTTAATTTCTCGACATTTCTAATGGGCGGCAGTAGCCAATGACCCTCACCCCTTCTATTTCCTTACGTAACAATAGACCCTTAATTTCTCGACATTTCTAAAGGGCGGCAGTAGCCAATGACCCTCACCCCTTCTACTGCCTTAGGTAACAATAGACCCTTAATTTCTCGACATTTCTAAAGGGCGGCAGTAGCCAATGACCCTCACCCCTTCTATTTCCTTAGGTAACAATAGACCCTTAATTTCTCGACAATACTAAAGGGCGGCAGTAGCCAATGACCCTCACCCCTTCTACTGCCTTAAGTAACAATAGATCCTTAATTTCCCGACATTTCTAAAGGGTGGCAGTAGCCAATTACCCTCACCCCTTCTATTTCCTTAGGTAACAATAGACCCTTAATTTCTCGACATTTCTAAAGGGCGGCAGTAGCCAATGACCCTCACCCCTTCTATTTCCTTAGGTAACAATAGACCCTTAATTTCTCGACATTTCTAAAGGGCGGCAGTAGCCAATGACCCTCACCCCTTCTATTTCCTTAGGTAACAATAGACCCTTACTTTCTCGACATTTCTAAAGGGCGGCAGTAGCCAATGACCCTCACCCCTTCTATTGCCTTAGGTAACAATAGACCCTTAATTTCTCGACATTTCAAAAGGGTGGAGGTAGCCAATGACCCTCGCCCTTCTATTGCCTTAGGTAACAATAGACCCTTAATTTCCCGACATTTCAAAAGGGTGGAGGTAGCCAATGACCCTCACCTCTTCTAATCCTTAGGTAACAATAGACCCTTAATTTCTCGACATTTCTAAAGGGCGGCAGTAGCCAATGACCCTCACCCCTTCTACTGTCTTAGGTAACAATAGACCCTTAATTTCCCGACATTTCTAAAGGGCGGCAGTAGCCAATGACCCTCACCCCTTCTACTGCCTTAGGTAACAATAGACCCTTAATTCCCCGACATTTCTAAAGGGCGGCAGTAGCCAATGATCCTCACCCCTTCTACTGCCTTAGGTAACAATAGACCCTTAATTTCCCGACATTTCTAAAGGGCGGCAGTAGCCAATGACCCTCACCCCTTCTATTTCCGTAGGTAACAATAGACCCTTAATTTCCCGACATTTCTAAAGGGCGGCAGTAGCCAATGACCCTCACCCCTTCTATTGCCTTAGGTAACAATAGACTCTTAATTTCTCGACATTTCAAAAGGGTGGAGGTAGCCAATGACCCTCACCCCTTCTATTCCTTAGGTAACAATAGACCCTTAATTTCTCGACATTTCTTAAGGGCGGCAGTAGCCAATGACCCTCACCCCTTCTACTGCCTTAGGTAACAATAGACCCTTAATTTCCCGACATTTCTAAAGGGCGGCAGTAGCCAATGATCCTCACCCCTTCTACTGCCTTAGGTAACAATAGACCCTTAATTTCCCGACATTTCTAAAGGGCGGCAGTAGCCAATGACCCTCACCCCTTCTATTTCCGTAGGTAACAATAGATCCTTAATTTCCGGACAATTCTAAAGGGCGGCAGTAGCCAATGACCCGCACCCCTTCTGTTGCCTTAGGTAACAATAGACCCTTAATTTTCCGACATTTCTAAAGGGCGGCAGTAGCCAATGACCCTCACCCCTTCTACTGCCTTAGGTAACAATAGACCCTTATTTTCTCGACATTTCTAAAGGGCGGCAGTAGCCAATGACCCTCACCCCTTCTACTGCCTTAGGTAACAATAGACCCTTATTTTCTCGACATTTCTAAAGGGCGGCAGTAGCCAATGACCCTCATCCCTTCTACTGCCTTAGGTAACAATAGACCCTTAATTTTCCGACATTTCTAAAGGGCGGCAGTAGCCAATGACCCTCACCCCTTCTACTGCCTTAGGTAACAATAGACCCTTAATTTCCCGACATTTCTAAAGGGCGGCAGTAGCCAATGACCCTCACCCCTTCTACTGCCTTAGGTAACAATAGACCCTTATTTTCTCGACATTTCTAAAGGGCGGCAGTAGCCAATGACCCTCATCCCTTCTACTGCCTTAGGTAACAATAGACCCTTAATTTCCCGACATTTCTAAAGGGCGGCAGTAGCCAATGATCCTCACCCCTTCTACTGCCTTTGGTAACAATAGACCCTTAATTTCCCGACATTTCTAAAGGGCGGCAGTAGCCAATGACCCTCACCCCTTCTACTGCCTTAGGTAACAATAGACCCTTATTTTCTCGACATTTCTAAAGGGCGGCAGTAGCCAATGACCCTCATCCCTTCTACTGCCTTAGGTAACAATAGTCCCTTATTTTCTCGACATTTCTAAAGGGCGGCAGTAGCCAATGACCCTCATCCCTTCTACTGCCTTAGGTAACAATAGACCCTTAATTTCCCGACATTTCTAAAGGGCGGCAGTAGCCAATGATCCTCACCCCTTCTACTGCCTTTGGTAACAATAGACCCTTAATTTCCCGACATTTCTAAAGGGCGGCAGTAGCCAATGACCCTCACCCCTTCTATTTCCGTAGGTAACAATAGATCCTTAATTTCCTGACAATTCTAAAGGGCGGCAGTAGCCAATGACCCTCACCCCTTCTACTGCCTTAGGTAACAATAGACCCTTAATTTCCCGACATTTCTAAAGGGCGGCAGTAGCCAATGACCCTCACCCCTTCTACTGCCTTAGGTAACAATAGACCCTTATTTTCTCGACATTTCTAAAGGGCGGCAGTAGCCAATGACCCTCATCCCTTCTACTGCCTTAGGTAACAATAGACCCTTAATTTCCCGACATTTCTAAAGGGCGGCAGTAGCCAATGATCCTCACCCCTTCTACTGCCTTTGGTAACAATAGACCCTTAATTTCCCGACATATCTAAAGGGCGGCAGTAGCCAATGACCCTCACCCCTTCTATTTCCGTAGGTAACAATAGATCCTTAATTTCCTGACAATTCTAAAGGGCGGCAGTAGCCAATGACCCTCACCCCTTCTGTTGCCTTAGGTAACAATAGACCCTTAATTTCTCAACATTTCTAAAGGGCGGCCCATTATAGGGACATGGCCCATTATAGGTGCATTTACCTTGTTTGAAGAAAATGGAAGAGCAACCTTAAACCCGCATCCGTCCCCATAAACGACAACATTCCGCAGTGGGGGTTTTAATTGCAATCTGGGAAGCGGGAAGTGGCAGAGTCACATCCTCGCCGTGCCTGTTGCCCCGGCGAAATTAATTACTCCAATTACGCCGGAGTCGTTTCTCGCCGTGGACAAAAAAAGGCATCACACGTGGCTGACAATGCGGTGAAAAAAAGGTGGAAATATAAAAGCGTCGGCATTTTTAATGCGGGAATGCATCCGAAAAATTCGTGAAGCATTAAGGCAGATAAGAGAGAGAGAGAGAGAAACACATGTTTCTCGTTCGACAAAGTGATGTCTAAATCGCCCGTCTCGCCGCGGAAGTATTGTGATTGGCGTGTTTATTTATTTATTTATTTATATTTGTATTTTAATCCTTTCAGTACTCGCGCGATGATTTTTAGATATGGGATTAAAAATTTTAATTTTTCATCTAAACGCTGTCGGAGTTTTATACATTGTTGATATATCGGGGTCGCGCGTCCGGTATTTCCTTCCGCCGCGGACGGGTCGGCTTTTATCGCAGTCGGGGATATATATATATATGGCGGGGGTAGCCCAGATAACCAGTAGTGTCGGAATGACTACAAACTCGGAAGAGCCAAAAAACAGAAAAAAGGTTATTAGAAAGAAATTTTAAGCGTTGTTTTTATTATTAAATATATCATTCTCTCCAGTTGTTAGAATAATTAATATTTCTCAATCTTTAAATAGTTTTAATGACATTAATTATTTATTTCCTTTGTAATTGTTTACTCTAAAATTCTTATATTCAAACCATTTATTTTTATATTAAATACTGTAAATGATATTATAGACAAGGAACATAATATTAATGTGTCTAATTCATATATATATATATATATATATATATATATATATATATATATATATATACACACACATATATATATATATATATATATATATATATATATATATATATATATATATATATATATATATATACACACACACATATATATATATATATATATATATATATATATATATGTATAAATACATACATATATATATATATATATATATTTATAGCTATATATATTAATATTTCTCAATCTATAAGGGGACAAGGAACCTTCAAATTACTACATTGAAAACCCTTAAAATTCAAAATTAGGAATTATTGGCAGAATAATGCCTGTTTTTCAAAAAACTTTTCAAAAATGCTAACATTTTTCAAAATGCTCTGTGCGCATTTTATGTTAATTTAAATCCTTAAATTTTGTATTATAAGATTTACCGTATGTATATAAATATAAATGTGCATTTAAATTTTTTTTTGGTATGAATCTAAAGTCTTAAATATTTTTTTTTCTATTCTGCCTATTCTTTTTTTTATGTTTTTTAATGTTTTTACTTTATTTTATGGTCTATAAATTCGAAAAATATTTGTTATTTCAAAGAATGATGCACAGTTTTGTGACAAACACTTCAATTAACAATTATGAGAAATGTGGAAGATATCAGAAAAAAATGAATACGCATGGAGCTTTTTGAAAACTTTTAGCATTTTTGAAGAATTTTTTGATAAAAAGGTCTTATTCCTCCACAAAATACTTATTTGTGAATTCTAAGTATGTTCAGTGCAGTAGAAAAGAATATTAATTATACTCATGGTGTATATAGAGTAAGATATTGAAAATTAAAGAAGAACGATATTGGAGGTCATTTGTTCTCTTAAATAGTTTAATGACAATAGTTTTAATGACATTAATGATTTATTTTCTTTGTAATTGTTTACTCTAAAATTCTTATGTTCAAACTATTTATTTATATATTAAATACTGTAAATGATATAATTTAAAAACTGAAATACGGTAAAATCTGAAATACTTTTAACCTGTGGGGTGTGATGCCCTCCCCCCCCCCCACTTCCCAGGGAAGCGTGGGTGATATTCGGCAGGGGGGGGGGGGAGCAGTTACCTCGAAATAAAATTGTTTCGAGTTTAATTCAAGTTAGGTTTGTCTTGGTGTAACTGAAGTTATACGGAGACAGTGTATCTCGAGGTAATTCAAGTTAAGTTAGGTTCGGAGCAATTAAAATTATACGGAGATAATGTTGTCTTGAGTTTAATTCAAGTTAGGTTAGTCTAGGCTGTCAAAAGCCTGTCACGCTATCTCCTCCGAAATCGCTGGGGGTATGGGGTCGAGAGCGGTACCGATGGATGCAGAAAAATGGGGGGGACCAAAGTAAGACATGTCTCATCTTCGTCGGACTTCAAGTTTTTATTTTTTATTTTATGTTTTGTGGGAAAATATCGACTTTTTCATCTTCAGATTACGATAACTCGCCAAAAAATGATCGTAGAATTTTGATCTTTTTACAATCTAAGACTACAGACATTTCTCTTTCAAACTAGACCTCATTTGTTTAAAAATATTTTAAAACAGAGGAATATTTTCATCAAAAAATGAAACACAGTTTTTCAAGAAATATCGTCTTCTATGTGGATGTAATATCGATGCTCCTCGAGTTTTTATCTTACAAAGAAAATATTTACATCATCTGGAAGATGAAAGCTTTCCTATTCATATAAATCTCATTTCAAGTCTCTATCTTAAAATTTCGATATTTAATTGAATTTTAAAGCTGATAATTCAACAGTGATGAAACGCCCTTCGCATTAAGGGTGACAACAGTAAATGGATGGAAGCTGTTACGTTGCCCGAGAATCACCCCTATACATCTCGCGATTAGCCATATCAGAGGAGCGAGCGTAGCAAGCCTAGGGGCGAAGCCCCTAGATTTAAAAAAAAAAAAAAAAAATCTTTGAATCCAAGTCGGTAATACGTGAACACACTTTCTCCATAGCATAACATGGAGGTGAGCGATTCCAACAGGGTTAGTACACAGCAGCCGTAAGCGGAGATGATCAATCTTTCGAGATCCCCCATAGACGGTTCAAAATACACAAATGAAATAAATGTTCTTTATTGCTCTTTTAATAACTCTTTTTGATAAAACAATTTGTAAGTAAGCAAGCGAACTTCCTTGTGGTACATTTTTTTTTCTAAAATGGGACACCACTTTTTGCAAAATTAATATTATTAGGACTTAGACATTTAGAGCCTTCTTTTTTACAGTGGTGCTGAAAACTCTTGAAACAGGTGACACCTCTTACTTAATTACACGTAATTCACAGCAGTGGTTCACGCATGGCTGAACGCCACGGCTGAATTCCATGCTCTTTCCTTAAATTTCGTCGTTGAAGTAACAACATTTCTCGGGGTCCTTTCCGCACTCGGTAATTGAAATCTATTCTAAAATTCACGGAATATGAAAAGGAGACTGAAATCCAAAGAAACGTCGATATTCGCGTAAAATGTTCAAAGAACTGTTCATTCACGAATACATCAGGTTTACCTATATTCAGGGCCCGATTTAGAAAATTCTTGACTATAGGCACAACTGGGGATGGGGGCCCCCTAACACTGATGGGGGCGTAAAATTTACAAAATTGGCACACAAAGAAAAATAATCATGAATCAATGTAAAATTACCATTTTACCAAGAATTGGTTATTTGAAGCGTAGAAGCCTAGAACATTATCAGATGACAAAAAGCAATATAACATATTAACTTCATCATTAAAGCATCAATACAATGCAACCATAAAAACTTATTAATCCCATATATACAAAATAACATAGATAATATGATGAACTATACATATAACTATACATATGATGTGACCAATCAATCAAATTTGAAAGGATATATATAAGAAAATTGCTATTAAAAAGTGTAAAATAAAAAAAATTGAATTAGGAATTTTTCTTTTAGAATAAATTAATTTTTTTTTTTGGGGGGGGGGGGCGCCCAACATTCAGGGGGCCCTACGCCCAGGTTTACCGGGTCTAATGGAAAATCGGCGCCTGCCTATATTCCCGACTTCTACACCTAGATCGTACAACTGACTTATGCACCTAATACGTGAGCTATCGAAAGCATACAATCGATGGAAAGAGGACATTAATCGTTAGAGAGGACAGCAATATGATAGATATTAGACGCTTCATTTTTCTTATGCAAACACCCGAGGCATGTGAAATGTTTAAGGATATGCGTTAAAAAAAAGAATGGGTAGGCATCACGATAGGTTGTTAAAACTGCTATGTACTAACCCCATTGGATTCGCTCACCTCAGTGTTAACCTATGGAGAAAATTTGTCCACGGATTGCCGACTTGGATTCAAAGATTTTTTTTTTAAAAATTGTACTCCGTCATAGAGAAAGAAATTTTACATTTGCGTACATTTTTCGTTTTTTTTTTTAAATGCAATTAATATTTTTAAAATTTAAATTATTCGGGGAAAAATCTGGTATAGTGTGTTTTAAACGCTCGTAAATTCCTTCGGTGGACGAAATTTATAAAATGAATCCCGTAGCGCTTTGCAGAAAAGTTCAGGCTATCTGACAATACCAATTTTATTGGATTATCAGCATTTATGTACCTGTAAATAGTTGACAAAAATATATTTTAAATAAAAAATTTGGGGGCCGCGCTTAACCCCCCTAGAGAGAGAGAGCCATTGCAATCCCTCAAAATGTCAATCCTAAGGGGGGTGGAATTCTCGAACTGTCAACTGGACTCCTCCCACCACAAGAGTCTGCAAAAAGAGGAGAAAGGGAAATACGATTTTTTATCTTAGTACATAGCAGCCTTAAGAATTCAAGGGACGATTCCAGATTTGACAATTCTGATGATGTTACTTTTTTGGTATTCTTACATTCAAAACCATTTAATTCGTCTAAGTGCGAAATCCAATATTGAAAATAAATTTCATTATCTTTAAAAATTTGTTTATTTATTCCCAGAGCATTGCATTTTAATTAGTAAGTAGTATTTTCGTTTGCCATCTACATCTACATATATATATACACACTCAGTGGAATCTCGATCTATCGTTTTTCAAGGGACCGATTGAAATGAACGATAAATGCAGGAAAACGATAGATGCGGAAACATAACAAAGCAATATGATCGTTGGGACTGGATAAAATGAACGACACATACGGGAAAACGATGGATCGGAAAACGATCGATCGAGATTCCACTGCATATATATATATATATATATATATATATATATATTATATATATATATATATATAATATATATATATATATATATATATATATATATATATATATATGTGTGTATGTATATATATATATATACATATATATATACATATATATATACATATATATATATATATATACACACATATATATAGTCTTTAAGACGAGGAAAAGGGAAATGCGATTTTTTTTTCTTAGTACATAGCACCCTTAAGGCATTTCTCTGAGGCTTGTTTTAAAATTTCTATAACTGAATTCGTGACCAAGAAAGCCAGAGTCCTTATTATAATGAAAGGGCCAATTCTTAAACAGAAACTTCACAAGGAAATTTATTTACAAAAAAAATTTAACATTAAAAGGGTACAACATATTTAGTTAACTGAAGTGCAGGTTTCACAACGCAAGCTCCAGGTCCCGGCTAGTCCCAAACAGGAGCTCAAAAAACACGACTGTCTAGCTCGATGTTACATGACAAATCCCCCTAAAATTCTCCAACTCTCTGACTATCTCTCGTGGTGTTTACTTTGTCGGCGTCTATCCCCATTCCTTGACAATGCGTCTGTTTTTCGGCCCGGCAGCTTTGTTGGTGACAGTTCTTCGTGTCGGTGCATAGTTAGGCCATCTTTATGGCCCGCCGATGTCAACTCGCATAGAACTATCGCTAAGAAAGACAGCTTTACGACTGTGGTGGGAGACACTTGCTTGAGAACCCGATACGCACGAGCTTAACTTTCAGGCTAAAAATTCAGGCGGCATTCGCTGGTATCGTTTTTTAATTCGTTTTTTAATCGCCTTTAATCCGTAAGCATGTCTGTCCATCGTTCTCGGAATTTCTATGGTTCTTAAAAGGATGAATCCAAAACTCTTTCTCCTATCAATCCTTTGCACTTTTTGATTTAATCTGTCTTCAGATATTTTGACTTAGATTAAAACTTGAAAATTTTTTTCCATGGAAGTCCGATTTTTTTTTTCCCCTGAGAGAAATTCAATTTTGTTCTTCTAAAGATTATTAAAAAAATGTTATGACTAAATTTTTTTTACAATTCGTGGGGATATATATATATATATATATATATATATATATATATATATATATATCTCGATCGATCGTTTTCCAAGGGACCGATTTAAATGAACGATAAATGCGGGAAAACGATAGATGCGGAAACATAACAAAAAAATATGATCGTTGGGACTGTATAAAATGAACGACACATACGGAAAAACGAAGGATTCGAAAACGATCGATCGAGATTCCACTGTATATATATATATATATATATATATATATATATATATATATATATATATATATATATATATATATATATATATATATATATATACTAGCTTTATATACCCGGCTTTGCACGGGTGAACCCTTAATAAAGCTTACTTGTATGATATGTATATTTGTATTTTATGGCAATCTATACCCCTCTCCACTGGTCATCATCCCATCAGCATATTATAATAACCCACCCCCCATGCTAATGTCAACATTAAAATGTTTCTTTCAATTTTGATAACCCACTGGATCCCGGCCCTTCGAGGAGTTTGAGGGCTTCCCCGTAAACCCTTGTGAAACTCGCCGGTTTCATAAACAAAGAATTACCTCACGTTGCCCAGGATAATAAAAATGAATGGAGTTAACCTGAGCTCTAGATGTATACGTACTAACAACCGAAATATATACAATTCACACACACACACACCTTTCCACACTTCATTTAATTAAGGTTGATCTCTCTCTTTTCTCCTACCACCAATTTGGTGTTCAAAATGGTGATATATAGGAAATATAAATTATTGGATTGTTTCTAGCAATTTTTTCAAAATCTAAAGCGAATGTCGAAAAATCGTGACATTGATCGTGTTTGTTACATTTAATCGTGTTTCTTACATTTTAAATCAAGAATCTTATGAATATCTGTTTCCTTCTTTGAGATATGACGGAATATGTAAAAAACGCGTAAAAACACGTTTAGCCCCCCCTAACCCCCTTGGGGGCCGAATTTTGAAATATCCTTAAATTGGTTTTTAGGTATTCGTATTCCTTACATTTTAAAGCAAGAATCTTATGGATATCTGTTTCTTTCTTTGATATATGAAGGAATACGTGAAAAACACGTTAAGCCCCCCCTCCCCGTCCCCTGGGGCCAAATTTTAAAAAATCCTGAAATTGGATTTAAGGTATTCGTGTTCCTTACATTTTAAAGTAAGAATCTTATGGACATCAATTTCCTTCTTTGAGATACGAAAGAATATGTAAAAAACACGTTTTGCCCCCCTCCCCCCCTTGGGGGGCGATTTTTGAAAAATCGCTTCTTAAATGACGCCTTCAGCCCAAAAGTAATAAGCTCTTAAAATTTGATATCTGTATCTCCAATAGTTTTTGCTGGGTGTTGATTTCTTTATATATATAGATAAAACACGTAAGAACACGTTTAGCCCCCCTCTCCCCCTTGGGAGACGAATTTTGAAAAATCCTGAAATTGGTTTTTAGGTATTCATGTTTCTTACATTTTAAAGCAAGAATCTTATGGATATCGATTTTCTTCTTTGAGATATAAAGGCATATGTAAAAAACACGTTTTGCCCCCCTCCCCCCCTTGGGGGGCGAATTTTGAAAAATCCTGAAATTGGTTTTTAGGTATTTATGTTCCTTACATTTTAAAGCAAGAATCTTATGGATATCTGTTTTCTTCTTCGAGATATGAAGGAAAATGTGATAAAACACGTAAAAACACGTTTTTTCCCCCTCCCCCCCTTGGGGGCCTAATTTTGAAAAATCCTGAAATTGGTTTTTAGGTATTCATGTTACTTACATTTTAAAGCAAGAATGTTATGGATATAAATATCCTTCTTTGAGATATGAAGGAATATGTAAAAAACACGTTTTTCCCCCCCTCCCCCCCTTGGGGGGCGAATTTTGAAAAATCGCTTCTTAAATGACGCCTTCAGCACAAAAGTAATAAGCTCCTGAAATTTGATATCTGTATCTCCAATAGTTTTTGCTGGGCGTTGATACGTGTATGTATATATAAGTCAGGACTTCTTCCTTTATAGATATAGATTCGTGATTATTTTGAAATCTTTTTATTACACAAAAGTTAAAAAAAAAAAATAATTCGATCAGAACAGTTCATCCGGCAGATATGAGAAAAACTAAACGCTTTTCAAATTTTAAATAAAAAATTTTTCAAGTAAAATTTCAACCTTTTTAAAGCATTTTCTTATTCGTTGAGATCTTTATATAAAACACGCAAAAAAATTCATCGGAAAATGCGCGTAAAAGAAGAATTTAGAAAGTATTTTCCCTAAAGTTAAAATCTCCCTAAAAAAAAGGGATATTTTCAGAAGAGTAATTACATATTTTATAAATCAAATTTTCGTAAATCCCGAGGGAATATTATTTTAAAATTTTACTTTTACACAAAAGGGAAAAAAAATTCAGGTAGTCTCTTATAACGAAACTACCGCGGGTTATTTACGTAGGATTACGTATCGTTCCTTACCTCTTTTGTATGCATATTGTAGCGAACTGAGGTTCGTAGTTTCAACCAGTAGATGAACTAAACACACCAGGTATACATCACTCGTTACTTAAACAAAACAAATGCAATTTATTGAGAAAATTGATGATGATGAGATATGTACACTGCACAGATGCAAGATGAACTTCGTAATCTTAAGAAATCACACTCGATTTAATCGGCATGGGGCGGAGTAAGAACAAAGAAGTCCGCTAGGCTAGCAGAAACTGACTCTGATTCAATGATGAAGAAACGGCACTTCGTCCTGATGGGAAAAGGGGCTCCCCAACAATATCAACGGTGGTGACCGCTGCACGCAACCGGTAGCGATGAAAATATAAAAATAAGGAGAAGGGACTCCTCACTGGTAAAAACGGTAGCAAAGGCTACTTCCACGAAGACTGGTCTCCGAACAAAATTAGCGGAGTATGTTTACTCCTGCAGGAACTTAATAGTCGCTGCAAACAGTCACAAGGGACTCTGTACCTCTAAGGGCGGCCACCCGGCTGCTCTCACACTGGATCCGCCACGATCAGGAACTAAAGACGCAAGCCACGGGAACTCATGGTATTTTTGAACTTCTGGAGTGCCTGGTCCTGACGGATTTATCTCCAGTTTCACGATAAATATCTTCAAGGTGACATGCGCAAGATGGGAGTTACAGTGTAACTCCAGTAACACTTCGAACATGAAGTTCTTTAACAGTATCAGTGACACTCGAGAATCGAGTTATTTCAGTGCTCAAGTAAAAAATTACTAGACAGTTATAATTAACGCGAGGGAGAAATTAGCAAGTTAAAAAAGAATAGACTAAACAAGTAGTTAAGGGGAGAGAGAAAAAAAAAATAAAACAATAAGTGAAAAAAAATTAAATTAGTAAAAATAAATTTAATTAAGTAACAACATTAATATTACAGCTAAGTGAGTAGGGGAAAATTTTAAGTTAATAGTAAGAGGACGCGCTTTCCATGAAGCCCATAAAAGCAGACCTATTTAAGCAAACAGAACAGGAGGAGGGGACTAGCCAGAAGCTCCCCGAGCTGGGTTCGAACCCGGATCGGGGCAGAAGTAGTCACAAATAATTTTGAATACATTAAGCATTTTAGTTATGTCGTCGTCAGGCTTTCTAAGAGCCGCGGCAATGTTTCTGAGAAGCTGTAAGACATCAGAGATGGAGTAGGTTTGGGAAAATTCCCTTACAAGTTTTATGATTTCCGAAAAGTCGGAGAGGCCAGTGTTGTTAGTGGTGTGGTTATCGTTAGAAGGATTGGGTTGAACGCAAGCCACGGGCAAGGGGTCCATTCTCTTTTATAGGAGAGCATCCACCGGATATTGCATCATTCTCCGGAAAGTTCGAACGATCTAGAACAAGTGAGCAACGGAAATGGGTTTCCCGGGGCGATAATGAAATATTTTCCCCGGGTCTAAAGCGGCCGCCTTTTTAGTTTGTCCTCAAAGCCACTTCAAAGAGCCTCAAAGGACCGCTTCGGTCAATGCGAAGGGGCACGAGTCCTTTTGTTTAGGCACGCGGCGCCTCCAGGATGCTGCTTAACAACTGAGAGTTCATGAATGAAAAGCACCTGGAGTCTCCTGTCATTTATAATTGACGTCAACCGGTTGTCACCCGGTAGCGATGACTAAATCAATAAAAATGACCGAGGCCTCCTAACGTTCTGTGGAACAAGTCTATCGGATGAACAAAGGGAAATGCCGTCAGCATTTTGGCACCTGAGTGGTCTGGTTTCTTTGATGACTCTCAGGCCGAGATAGAAGAATTTCTTTTGTTAACGGAGAAGTTGAAATGCAATACTCTACAATATATGTATGTGTTATGTATATATGTATCTATATATACATATATATATATGTCAAAATTTTGACGCATCTTGGTACTTTTCTGTTTAACTTGTCCGAGCGATAGACTAGGTTTGGCACGCTGCCAGAATTATAACTCTCGAGGACGGACGGACGGACTGTTTTAGTGTCTGAAATTTTCCTTTCCGAGGGCCGTTATGGAGGAACGTAATCCTACGTTAAAAATTGCGCAAAAGAAGCAGTAATTTAGCAGCTATATCAAAAACTAAAAGCTTTTAAATAATAAAATAAAAGATTAGTTATTAATCAATAAATTATACGATTATTATTTAAGTATAAAAATGCTTTTATTTAAGGTATCCAACCACGTTCAAAACCAAAATTTTTAAATTGGGTTTTATATAAACAAATTTTTGCAGTTAAACTCCACTGTATATATATGCAGTGGAATCTCGATCGATCGTTTCCGGATCCATCGTTTTTCCGTATGTGTCGTTCATTTTATCCAGTTCCAACGATCATATTACTTTGTTATGTTTCCGCATTTATCGTTTTCCCGCATTTATCGTTCATTTCAATCGGTCCCTTGAAAAACGATAGATCGAGATTCCACTGTATATATATATATATATATATATATATATATATATATATATATATATATATATATATATATATATATATATATATATATATATATATATATATATACTGCTGGCCACTGTAAATGCAACACCCTGAAGGAAACATGCAAATAACATGAAATTTAGAACATGCATTAGCGGAGGTGAGATATGCAATTGATTAGAATTTCAGCGCAGACGCACATCACGCGCGCCTGTGGCGCCACTTCAAAGCGCTATTTAAGGCTTGGAGATTTCGACGATTTCAAGTTCCGCAGTTGTGTTTTTCTTGTGGTTTTTTCAAAAAAACTATCAATTATGCCTCGTCGAAAACAGCGATCATCTTTTGATCAA
Organism: Dolomedes plantarius; assembly: GCA_907164885.2. NCBI lineage: Eukaryota > Metazoa > Arthropoda > Arachnida > Araneae > Dolomedidae > Dolomedes > Dolomedes plantarius. The sequence goes on from OU015490.1 coordinate 25,161,033, forward strand.
GTACCCGAGTTCGACAGAGGAAGGATAGTGGCCTACCGAGATTGTGGATTATCTTTCAGGAAAATCGGTAGTCGTGTTGGACGAAACCAAACAACTGTAATGCGGATATGTGATCGTTGGATACAGGAGGGTACGACGGACCGGCGTGTTCGATCGCATCCACCTCAGCTCACCACTTCACGTGATGACAGGCAAATTGTGCGCATGGCAGTGACGGATCGCTCAGTCACATCACGAACCATAGCACAGCACATGCAGTCTGCAACGCATCATCCAGTGTCTGCGCGTACCATTCGACGCCGTTTACAGCAGAGTGGTCTGTCCG
>OU015490.1:25166357-25186226 GCA_907164885.2 Dolomedes plantarius
ATAAATTAATTTAAAGTATACCAGAAAAAGAAATCGGCATTTAATAAATTAAATTCTAAAAATGAATCTTTAAAAATTCACCAAAAATCAGAAAAGGGAGGTAAAGATTCGAAAAAGATTTCATTTTAAAGGAATTTTTATGATCTTTTTTGTGATATACATTTTAAAATCCCCGGATTATTATTTTAAATGCAAACTTTAAGCAATTTTACAAAAACAGATTTAAAATTTAATTTTAAAAAATCTAAGATGAATTTTTCAAAAATCTGTTTTAGTGTACCCCTACACTATAAGAAGAATCGCCATGCAAAATTTCAGCCCTTTAGGTAAAGCGGTTTGGTCTGTGCGTTATCTGTCAGTCAGTCAGTCGCGGAACTGTTTTATATATATAGATGATAAAGCATGTTTCTATATTTAATTGAAATGTTAAATTTTACTTCAAAAATAATTCATTGGGTATTTGTAAAACTTTATATTTTTCCGTGAATTACATATGCATGAATTTCTATTTATTTTACGGTCAGAAATTAAAAAAAAAATACAAATAAGTTTTGCCCTACCTTTTGATTTTTTCCTTGCCATTTCCTTCTAATTGTACAACAAAAAAATTGCAAAAATTTTCCTTCTGTTAAACTGAATCAATCACAGGCTAAATTGGTATATAATGCAAAATTTCAGCCGTTTAGGGCCAGCGGTTTGGTCTGTGAGTTGTCTGTCAGTCAGTCATAGTTACGGAATTGTTTTATATATATATATATATATATATATATATATATATATATATATATATATATATATTATATATATATATATATATTATATATATATATATATATATATATATATATATATATATATATATATATATATATATATATATATATATATATATATATATATATATATATATATATATATATATATATATATATATACACCGCGATATGCGAAGAACTAAATAGATAGAGCTGACGACGGCCCAGGTTTCAAGGTACAACAGGTTCCCCTACTTTTGTTTTGTAAGAAATTAAGATTTCGTTGGTTAAAGTACGGAAAAGAGAAACGAGGTAAGAACCCTGTTAGACAAAAATTATTCTGTCGTATTGAAAGTTATAATAATTTAAAAATAATAATTTTATAATAATTTTAAAAAATTTGATAATAATTTATAATAATTTTTTATAATAATTTTTAAATAATTTTATAATAATTTTAAAGTTATAAAAATTATTCTATCGTTATTGAAAGTTTAATTCATACGGAAATAAACGCATTAAAAGACTACTTATCTCGGATGAGGCACATTGCATCTAAATTCATTTATTTTCCTTGCTATTTAATTTTTTAAAATTGCCTTACATTGTGAAAAAAAAAAGTCATTTCTACGGGTTTTGCAATAAATATGTTAATTCACTAAATAGAAACCGACCCGGCCGATGAGTCATGCAGGTTGTTTTAACCTGCAGACCAGTCGCTACGCAATAACCCTCAATACGCAGCCGAGGTATCGCCTGCTCCTGATTTTAATTTAGGACTTAGGAGTCGTGTCTAGTAGTATATATTACCACCTTTGGCTCCACAGTCCCACAATTAAAAGGTCAAAAGCCCATTTGGCAAATGAATTTGACAAATGAATAACAAAGAAATTTCATTCATTCTCCTTCCTTCAATGTGACCACCATCTTGGTGGACGACACATAGCATCCTGAACGCTACGTTCTCAACGGCCGAGCGTAACATGTCACCAGGAATGTTCATCAAAGTCCGGGATATGTTGACCTTAAGGGCCGCCAAGTTCGAGACTCCGCCAAAATACACCTTAGACTTTAAATAACCCCACAGAAAGAAGTCACATGAGTTAGGTCCGGGGAGCGAGGTGGCCATGCACGTGGAAAAAAGACGACTGATGACCCTTTCTTCTGCAAAGCGAAGGCGCAACAGATTCCGCACCGATCTCTATAGCACAAAATACTCGCGCTGTTGTCGACTATGTAGTCATGAATTTGCATTTTGATGTTTTACTTGCCCTTAATGCAAATTCTCTCGTGCGCCGACAACAGCGCCATATCTTCCTCTATTGGTGACTTTTGGAACAAATTTTTTTTTCATGGAAACTCTTTCCCATGTCGTCCTTAGTCCCTCTATCAATTGTGGTGAAATTTCGGCTGACATCAAGCTACAGGTGGCTCTGATTAGTGTCAGTTTAATAAAAATCCCCCTGTATGTAATACAGTACTTGCATTTCATGTAATGAATAGATAATTTAAGGTAAAACAACATATTTCTTGTAGTTATTAATGCCCTTCCTCTTGAGAAGCTTTTATAAATGGATTGACTTTTTTTTTTTTAAGGTTGAGGTTTTATGGTCTGTTCACATAGAATCCGTTAGCGTAAGCGTTACTCGAATTGACATATTTTAAACCAATCGCAGACCTCAACAATTTCGTGGCTAATCGTTTGGAGGTTTGTAATTGGTTTAAATGTATTTCAATGAGAACAGACCCTTAGAGCCATTATTATCTATATATATAAAACAGTTCCGTAACTAACTGACTCACTGACTGACATACAACGCACAGACCAAACCGCTGAACCTAAAGGGCTGAAATTTTGCATGGCGATTCTTCTAATAGTGTAGGGGTGCACTAAGAAAGATTTTTGAAAAATTCTTCTTAGATGTTTTAAAATTAAATTTTTAAGCTGTTTTAGTAACTTTTTTTAAAGTTTGCATTTAAAATAATAATTTGAGGGTTATAAAATTTATATCACGAGAACGATCATAAAAATTCCTTTTGAAGTGAAATCTTGTTCGAATCTTTACCTCCATTTTCTGATTTTTGGTGAATTTTTAAAGATTCAATTTTAGAATTTAATTTATTAAATGCTGATCATGTGATTTCTTTTTCTGGTACTTTAAATAAATTTATTGTCACGTGCATAACAACTAAATAGACAAAAATATTTTTTTTTCTTGCTAATGCGGCAGACGATTGGACATTATCGAAAAAAATATTAAAATACAGTAAAAGATATGTTCCTCAAACTGTACTACATTAAGTGTACTATATTCTTTAGTATGTCTTATTAGATATAATTACAATATTTTCTTATACATTATTTTGTCTATAAAGATATCCCTTACGATTTTTTATAAATATATATATTTTTTTACATCAATTGTATACATTGATCGTCGTATTTATTATATATATATATATATATATATGACATTAATTGCATACATTGACCGTTGTATTGAATTTGAATGTACTCCGTAGCGGAGTGCTGGTTTTCAGCTAGTGTTCATATATAAGTTTACGGGATTAAAAACGGCATTCCTTACTGTCGAAAACGTGTACAGTGCTGAATTCTCTCACTTTTGCATTCTCTAGGTTTGTCTGATCAATTTGACCTTTCAACCATTTCGTCTACAGTCGAGGAGATAAGGCCGGAGAATGCGAATTGAATTCTATTTACTCCTCAAATGACCAAAATGACGCCTGTGTATGTAAAATCTGAAACAAAATTTGGAGTCTCAAGAAACAAAAACAAAAAAATTTAGATTGTTACATATCCTAAATATATTAACAAAGCAATAATTTTTAAAAATTTCAAATTTTTTAATTTTTATTTTTTATTTTTTTATTAATAGAGTAGATTCTCACTTTATTGAATCTTCTCAATTTTGCATTGTTCCGTGTTGTTAGAACCGCTTTCCTGTTCCCCGTTGCAGTTATCCTCAGTTAAATGTAATTTTTATTATGTTAGAAGCAACCAGAGCATCACTAAATCTAATTCGTTTTTGCGATGCCAGATGGCTTTACTCTTTCCTTCTCTTCGTCATTTCTCTTATGTGTCTTTTAGTAGCATTCCCTCTATAGCTATGAATCCGTCTTAGTTGCGAATTCCATTTTATATTCTCTTTCATTGATTGGACAGAGGGGCCCCAGGCCAGTTCTCTGGGATTGAGTCCCGTGGCTTTTTATATAAGACTAGCGGCCCGTCCCGACTTTGTCCGGGTTGAACAAAATATTATACCAACAAATTTCCAGTTGATAGCCAATAAATTGTAAATCTTTTTTTACCTTAATAATAGCCTAAATAATACCTTAAATTAATTTTATGTTAGTTAATAATTAAAATAAATTTTTTAAAAGAAAATGGCGTGTCGGAGAACGGCTAGGTTCGAACCGCTAGCGTCAGAACAGAAGCCCATCGCGATAGCATCACGATAAGGATCGTTGAAATCTTCGGCACAAAAAGCGGTAGAAGACAGTAGTGGAAACAATGGAGATTGTTAGGATTAAGCCCCTAACTTTATTTCTACTGATCAGATATACATAATATATAGCCTATGTCCATCTGGAATAATGTACCTTTCAAACAGGGAAAGAATTTTTCAAATAGGTACAGTGCTTCTGAAGATTACCCTCCACGTACAAAATCGCTCTCTCTTTATATATAAGTATAGATTTGGCGCCTACGAGACTGGGGGTTAAAGGGATGGTATATTGATTACCTACTTTAGTTTTTAGGAAACTTACAATTCCTTTGTTCTTAAAACGGAAACGAAATTAACTTTACGCCCAAGGAAATTTTAAAAAATTTAGAATATATATATATATATATATATATATATATATATATATATATATATACAGTGGAATCTCGATCTATCGATTTCGAAGGGACTGACTGACCTAAACGATGGATGCGGGAAAACGATAGATGCGGGAACATACTAAAAAGTATTAACATACCTTAAAGTTTGATAACCCTAAAATAAATTTACTCACATACATAAATGCATACATACCTGTAGTGTAACTGAAGATAAAATTACAAAGTTGTACTGAAATCCAAGATAATAATAATAAAAAAATAAATACACGTAGATACACAGGAAATTTAATTCAAATAAAAGTACTTAATCTTCGTTTTTTTTTTTTGTTTTCTCTCCACAAGCAAACAATATTTTTTCTGTGTTGCAAATTGAAATCTTTTCGGTATCGTTTATTGTGTGAGAGTATAAAGAAGCGACAGCCGTGAATTGTTTGTTACTAGAACCATCCCATTGCACTGGATGGGGTCGGACATAAGACCACCAGGAAGTTCTGCTTCCGGGTGAAACCCTCATCGGCCACATGGCTCCTCCATCCCAAAGCCAACAGAAAAGCCATAGGGCAGCAGGAACTGCTCAGGTCGGCTGAATGTGAGCCATTGCTGATAAGAACAGAAATGTTGAATAGTCGGAGAATTTGAAATGAGATGCCGAAAATAGGGTACTCCAGGGGATAAAGACTTAAGGAAACCAACGGCGAACAAATAATGGGACTGGTCCGATAACGCGAAACCAGGATAAACAGGATAGAACAAAAATACGAGACAGTGCATCTCAAATGTTCTGCTCATTGTTTAATTAGAGCGTCATTCTAGCTCAATCCAGACATTTATATTTCAGGTTCAGTTATTATGAAAAAACGATCGATCCGATAAATTAATATAAAGCGGCGATATTCTGAACGAATATTGCGGGAAAACGATAGATCGAGGAATGATCCATGCGGTCTGTTTTTGCTTGTTTTCAATGGAATTTATTCGGGACTGGGTGAAATAAACGATACATACGAAAAAACGATCGTTCGGTGAACAATCGATCGAGATTCGATTGTGTGTATAAATATATATATATATATATATATATATATATATATATATATATATATATATTTATACATTTATATATATATTTATATATATATATATATATTTATATATATATATATATATATATATATATATATATATTTATTTATTTATTTATATATTTATATATATATATATATATATATATATATATATATATATATATATATATATATATATATATATATATATATATATATATAATTTCTAACTATGATAGCAAGTCAAATAATCGCATATTAGTTTGATTCAATGTACAGTTCCTGCATCGACTGGACACTAAATTATGGTAATAAAATGTTTTTTGTTGAGTTTAAGAAAGCTCAAAAGCTTAGCATTGACGTGGATTGACTCAGAAAACTCATTTTTATATTTTTTAATGTCTTGTACTCAATACTATTAATTTTGTTACAAAACAGTTTTTTTTATCGTACTAAATAATGGTAAGTCTGCTTAGTTAAGGATTTTATTTTGCTTATTACCCATATTAGCCGGATTATCCGGATTTTCGATTACTCGGATTGCCCATGGTCTCAGTTAGTCCGGATAATCGAGGTTTTACTGTATATACAATGGCTCCCAAAAGTGTTCGTACACTTACGATTTTCAATGAAATAGGGGTTTATCCATTAATTAAAATGAATATTTCAGAATGGGTATTTAATAATAAGATCTATAATCTATTCTTAACAAATCTACATGAAATATTTTAAAAACATAGTAAAACTTTATTTTTAAGAAACCAATAATCAAAAAGTAACAAAAACTTTATCTCACAAAGGTCATCGTACACTTGTAAAAAATCTCTACATATTAGTAAATATTCTAATGTTTCGTTAAATTAATATTTAGTAGGATATCCTTTAACATCCACAACAGCTTTTAAACGCCTGGGAATAGATTGCTTTAGTTCTTTTGTAATTTTTGCATCAATGTTCATCCATTCTTTCATCATAATTGTTTTTAGTTCGCTTTTCGTGTGAATGTCGTGTTTTCGTACTCGAACCTCCAGTTCTCTCCAGATATGTTCTATTGGGTTTAAATCTGGCGATTGAGGGGGTGTTTTCAAAACTCGTGGACAATTATAGAGACACCAGAGGGGAACGTTGAGAGCCGTGTGCTTAGGATCGTTATCTTGATAAAGAAACAAAGTTGTTTCCAATACCCAAATTTTGGGCTGATAATTTTAATTTGTCTCTTAAAATATTTATATAAACAGCATGATTCATCATGTCATCAATAAATACCAAATTGCCTAGTCCTGATGCTGACATGCACCCCCTCACAAGAATACCTCCAATAATTAGTGCTTAACTGTTCCTACTAAGTTCTTGGGATTTAAGTTCCTCAATTCCTTGGGATTAAGTTCTTCTCCATACAATTATACGTCCATCGGAAACAAAAATGTTAAACTTGCTTTCTACGGCAAATATTACATTATTCCAATTACACGGCAAATATTACATTAAAACACGGCAAATATTAAATAAATATTACGTTAAACGACAAATATTACATTATTCCAATACTTTGGGGCTTATTTATCATTGATTGTGCGAAGGAGAGCCTAAGCTTTCTGTTTTTCTCACTCTTAAAAAATTTTCTACGGGCAGAACGCCCGTGTAATCAAGCTGCTCTGAGAACTCGTCGAACAATTTCAAGTGAAATTGAAGTAAAAAAGGTTTCATTACATTCTGCAGAAACTTTTACAGAACTCAAGCGTGGATTTTTCACAAATTTTCTAATTATAAATCTCTGATCACGTTTTGTTAACTTTGCCGGTCGACCTTTTCGTACCTTGTTTTCGATCCGATTTTCCTCTTTAAAGCGTTTTATCACATACTGCACAGTAGAATGGGATAAATTAAGTGATTTAGCAATATTCCGAACTGATTTACCACTAGTATGATGGAAAACTAATCAATTTTCAAATGCTGTTTGTTGTTTCTATACGACTACCAGCCATTTTTAAATAATAAATAGAATATTTCGGAGCAGGCAAGCACAAATTAAAGCCAAACTATATTTTAAATGCCACCACAATTCAAAAATAAAAATAAAGCTCCAGACGATAATTTTGATTATGGATTTATCCGAAAATATTTCAGTGTACGATGACTTTTGTGAGATAAAGTTTTTGTTACTTTTTGATTACTGGTTTCTTAAAAATAAAGTTTTACTATGTTTTCAAAACATTTTATGTAGTTTTATTAAGAATAGATTATAGATCTATTGTTAAATACCCATTATGAAATATTCATGTTAATTAATGGATAGACCCCTATTTCATTGAAAATCGTAAGTGTACGAACACTTTTGGGAGCCACTGTATATACAGAGGCTGTTCGCACATTTTTTAGACGATTTTGGTTAGCGGTAATAAAAAATCATTTGCTGCAAAAGAAATAATTGCAATTGTACTATGTTTTTAAAAGTCAAAATTATCGTCTGCGGCTTGAAAGTTTTGTTTTTATTCAAAATGGCGTTTTTTAACAAAGCAGTTGTTCGAAGGCTACATTTATGCTTTTTCCGAAGAGAAATATGCATACTCCGTTATCCAAAAGCGATCTGAGAGTCATGGTTTTGTGATATCTAAAGCGTCGATAGGTAATATCGTCAACAAGAAAGGAAAAAAACGTCAAATTGGAGCCTCAAGTGGGACAAAAATTTCAAACAAGTATCCAAGGAAAAAACGGACATCTTCGACTATTGCAAAAGTACGTTGTTTAATATTAAAAGAAAATCCCCCTAGTCAAAGGACAGTTGCAAAATCATTAAAATGCTCGGTGTCCACTGTAAACAAAATGATAAACGTTGATTTAAATCTTAAGAAAGAGAAAAATCGCGATGTGCATCGTCTTCTTCCAAATCATATGGCTGAACACAGGACACGCTGCAGAATTCTATATGAGAAACACTTATCCAAAGAAAAATGGAAAACAATTGTCACAATAGATGAATCATGGGTGTATTTAAATGATTGCAACAAAAAAAGAGGCATTTATTATTATAAAAGGGGAGAAAAAAATTTAAGTACATGGTTCAAAGAATCGAAAGAAAGTTTTTCTAAGGGATTCATGATTGTTGCTGGTTTTTCTTATAATGGCAAGTTAAAAATAAAGAGAGTGGGAAAAAATGTCAAGATTAACTCCAAATACTATCAGGAACATATTTGATCGCCAATTTTTCTGAATGAAATACCATCGCTTTACCCACAGTGCCATCAATCTGTGAGACTCCATCAGGACAAAGCCAGCAGTCACACATCAAAATCCACTGTAAATTTCCTAAAAGAAATGGAACAAAAAGCTGGTATCAAGGCCATACCCTTCACTGATATCCCTACTAAATCTCCCTATTTATCACCTATGGATTTTTGTGCTTTCGGACTTTTAAAATCTGCATTATCCAAACATCGTCCCAAAACCCTTACAGGACTCTGGAAAGCTGTTCAGGAGGAATGGGATAGAATACCTCTTCTGACACTTCAAGAGGCATTATTATCCTGGAAATTGCGGTGTCGAAAGATAGTTCAGAATAAGGGATGTCAAATAGAACATTTAAAACACAAGAATTTCATGTAAGTTAGTTTTTTGAATACAATATACATCGTCTAAAAAATGTGTGAACAGTGTATATACACACACACGTTTTTCGCATTGTTTTTATTACGTTTTACAAATTTAAAAGCAAAACTACTTGACTGTTCAAACCATTCCCTTTCGCAAATACCTATGTTTACTTGGGCTTGTTCGCTCTATGTAATGGTAATGATTACGGAAATGGCTTCTAGGAACTATCTACAAACCAGCTCGAAATTTGGCTTTTTTTTTTTTTTTTCTTTGTTTCTGTCTCTGGGCACCACGCTCAGTTATGCAAATGAGGATGTCAAGGCCTAATGGTGCGTTGAGAACAATACCTCAACGAGGATTCGAAACGTTGTTTACACAAGAAATTTAAAAACAAATTAGTTGTTTTCTCCGATTGGAAAACAAACTGTTTTATTCCGACGCCGAGCTGTCGTCTGGAGGGGGAACATGGTTTCGTGGAAACAGTGAGTCACGTTACGGGGTGGGACGTTTTGGACAGGTAGGGAGAACAGTGACCAGCGGTGGTCACTGTATTTTTCTTAGGAGGCCATCTACCTCGAATTTTTTAATTTTTAACTTTACATACAGAATACACACACACACACACACACACAGTGGAATCTGGATCTATCGTTTTTCAAGGACTGACTGAACTGAACGAGAAATGCGGGAAAACAATAGATGCGGGAGCATATCAAAGCAATATGATCGTCGGGACTGGGTGAAATAAACGACATATACGGGAAAACGATGATACGGAGAACGATCGAGCGAGATTTCACTATATATATATATATATATATATATATATATATATATATATATATATATATATATATATGTATATATATATATATGTATATATATAATATATATATATATATATATATATATATGTATATATATATATATATATGTATATATATATATATATATATATATATAATATATATATATATATATATATATATATATATATATATATAATATATATATATATATATATATATATATATATATATATATATATATATATATATATATATATATATATATATATATATATATATATATATATATATATATATATATAGATATATATATATATATATATATATATATATATAATATATATATATACATATATATGTATATATATATATATATATATATATATATATATATATATATATATATATATATATATATATATATATATATATATAACGTATGTGTGTTTAAGTACGTTTACACTAATCAATTATCAGCAGAATATTATATAGTCTAATATAGATATTAATATTCTATAAAACCTTTTCACAGACACAAAATTTCTTTTCCTGTATTTCAAGCGCTTTCAAGTTCTAAATGCCTTTTCCCCCCCGACTCCCACAAATTTGTACATGCATAAAAAAAAACCTTAATATCATTCCCCGCCGTATTTGGGAATGTATGAAGGGAAATATTTTTATATTCTCCTCGAGAATTGCAATTACTTTCCAGAAATTTATATCCCGTGGTCAATTTAAAAACGAATTTCTTACGTGCTTATCAAGTATCGAAACGTAAAGAGAAAAGAGGAAGCATCCTATCAAAAAACCCGTCATTTTGATTCCCGCAGCGTAGCACATGCTTTTCAATTAATCGCGTACCCGAATAATCTATTGAACGTGCAGAATCGGAGATAACCCGTGGCTGTGTTTATGGCAGATAGGATCTGGCCCGGCTACATATACGAAGAAAAAATCCAAGCCCGTCTGCGCATGACTAGTTTTCCAGGCTCTGGAGGTCGTGTCTTTCTCCTCTCCGTACGTTAAACTACTCTGGGTTATTGAGAACGAGGAAAAAGGTAGTTATAATAGTTTATCAGTGCCCTGGAATGGTTGGAAAAGTTTTCTTTCTTACTTGTGCAGCGGGGAAATCGTTTATTACCTGATGTGCGTGAAAAAAATGACATACACACTCCACACACACACACACACACACATTTATATATATATATATATATCTTTATATATAAAAGGCAAAGTCTGTGTGTGTGTGACCGAGTTTTTGTCTGCTCGCGGCGCAGCGCAAAGACGGTAGGTCGGACAGTCTTGAGATTCGACACGAAGAAGCCTCCCGAGGTCTCATTATGCACCTCGAAGCCCTTTTTTCGATTTTTTAATTAGATTTTCCGTAATTAAATATTTAGTCACGATTTGGAGCTCCCGGACGAGTAAAAGCTCCGTAAATCCTAACGTATCCGTCCAAGAATTTTTTTTTTCGGACGAGCCTATACGGGAAAGATGACACTATACGGAAATCACAATTAAAATTGTCTGTCTTAATTTATCGATTAATTGTGATTTTTTTTCGATCGCCTGTACGCACCCGTTTTTCGGAAAAAATCGGGATTTTGTCCGTGACCCTTTTTTCCAAATTGTCGAATCGATACGTAAATATCGTTACATTTTTACGAAATTTTTATCTCAGAGACCCTAGACATCACAGTTTCGAAAGCCAGAACCAAAATTAATTTACAAATTGTAGTTATTTTTTAATAATTTATTTTATGATTCGGAAACTCTTGTGAGAAATCTCATTTTGGAGATTTCGTTCTTCATTTCAGGACGAAGGTACAGCGAGTGAAAATAGGAGAAAAACCAGTTTTTCGACTTAATGCACGTGATGTGTTGGGGCGTTTGTTTTCTATGAGGGATTGAGTGGTTAAAGAAAATCGATTACTATTGCAGTGATAATCGATTAAAAAATCACATTTAGTAATGCCGTAATTTTTTTGGCCAGCACTTAGTTAATATCATATAATTTGTGGTGTATTTGTGGAAAAAATCTATGAAGATTTCAAAGAATTTCAGCATGTGGAGGATGTGATATATTCGCTTTCAAGGAAATCGATTACTATTGCAGTGATATTCGATTAGTAATACTATGTCAAAAATTTTGCCAAAATGTGCCAGAAAGGATTAAATTTATATGGGTAAAATAATGTATCGTGGTGAGGAAAAGGATGACAGCGACGCCTATTAACAAAGGGTTAAGGCTACTAAAAAATTGGTAATTACATTACCCGAGCAACGCCGGGACGGGTACAGCTAGTATATATATATATATATATATAAAAGAGAAATCAAACTTTGTTAACAGATTTTTTGAGAAGTAATTAAAATAATTTAGCTCCTGTACATTGTATTTTTGGATTATTTAATGCGAGATAAAAGGGTTAGCACACGATTGAAAGGTAAAGTAGTAAATAGTTATTATTTTCTTACGTAATTAATTTTTCCTTTTTATTGAAAATTGCAGCCGTAATTTTCAATCAAATGTCAAACAGAAGAGCAAATTTTTTTATTTTATAAAAAGTTTGTCCTCCCCAATAGCGGACACCTAATAACGGACAAAACCTTTGGTCCCGTGACTGTCCGCTTTTCGGAGGTACCACTATATATATATATATATATATATATATATATATATATATATATATATATACTGTTGGCCATTAAAATTGCAACACCAAGCACCAAGCAGGGCAACAGTCGAACACCCTCTGTGTCGAGGTATACCTCGACCTATAGGTCAAGTGCGGTCTTGCGAAGGATAAAAACATCACAGAGAGAAAAAAAAGTTGGTCGGTGAACCCACTCCTCCGACTTCAAATCCACTGCAAACGGAAACTCGCTTTTAGTGAGTCGTACAACCCAGGTGGGAAAGTACGTTCTAGAACTCAGATCCCAAGCGAGTTGATTTACCTGACACCAACTCACCAAAATGGGTTATACGACTCACTTTAAAATGTGTCCAAAAACACACCAGCATGAGTAGACAAACTCTTCTTCTGAGTTTAATACCTCACTTTATTTTGGGTTATAAAACCCACGACTAATGAGTTCTTTTAAATAAAGGAGCTTACTCTGTAATACTCGAAAGGTTGCCTATTTCCCCCCGTCGTTAAATTAAGCGATTTTATGCTAGTACTAATTCATTATTCAATGTTTTGTATATTTATTAACTCAATTTCCTCATATACTTTCTCGTGAAAAAAAAATATCCTTGAACTATACACCCATATTTGGAATACAATTGGTATTAATATTTAAGGATATTTTATAAAAAAATAGCCTTAAATTTTAATACCAATTATATTCCAAATATCGACATAATTGGTATTAAATCCTCATAAAAACAAAGTTAAATATTTGTTATAAAATCTTGCAAACTTATATCAAAAGGAATGAAAGGCTGTATAAAAGTTGCAAGGATATCAGATATTTAAAATGCCAATCAAGCATCTATTATTATTTCGTATCCATTATTTTTCGTATTTTTAAAGATTAATTTTTAGAATTTAATTTATGAAATGCTGATCACGTGGTTTCTTTTCTTTTTGTGATACTTTAAATTAATTTTGCGTCACGTGCATAACAATGAAATAAATTGACAAAAGAAATATTAAAATACGGTAAAAGATAAAACTTAACCACTAGACTAACTGAGATGGGAGTTTTTAAGAATGCAGTTCAAATTAGTATGTTTTAACACGACTTTCCCGGCTCTGCTTTGTGTCCTTTGTTATTTGCAGTTTTTCTCATCGCTTGAACCGATTTACAATTTGCTTTTTCTACGGTTTTTGGCTTTAGGAAAATTAAAAACCGAATTACAATTCGGTTTTTCAACGGTTTTTGGCCTTGGGAAAATTAAAAACCTATACGGTTTTTGGCCTGTCGACAATAAAAAACCGAATCACCAAAGTAAGGAAAATAGGCTTCATGTGGAATCCCACCTTACTTTGAATAAATAAAGGGGATAATGCATCTTGCCCTTTACCTCTTGGGTGATGTGGGAAAAAGTGCGTCTCTTGGGTGATGTGGAACAAACTGAGCTTTTAAGGGAAAAATAAATAATAAAGGCAAATGTAAATTATAAAACTTATTTCTAATTAAAATGTGGATAAAACAAATCTAATTAAATCTCATTAAACAGTAAACTTATTCAATACAAACGTGAGAATCACGCAACACTGTGTTATTAATTCTCAATAAAATCACACGTATAATCAGACGAAAGTCCGCAGGCTCAAAGTTTCTTTCTTTCTTATTGTTTGTATATCATTTGAGTAGAAACGCGCTAAGCGCATTCTGTCTGGCCAGATGAACATGAAGAGCGGGGGTTGCAGCCCAGTATTTTTTTGATGGAATGCATCAAAATTTTTATATCTATATATCTACCCGGGCATCGCCGGGCAATAATGCTAGTAATGAATAAAACCTTAAAATTTCATAGGTCCCCTTTACAACTTTTAGTTGTAAGGGGATTAACTGAGACACAAATATTTTGTCAAGAAATTTTCCTTTTTTTTTATGTTATTTTGTTAAGAAATTTTCATTAAACTGAGACACAAATATTTTGTCAAGAAATTTTCTTTTTTTTTGTTGTTTGTGTTATTTTGTCAAGAAATTTTCAGTTCTTAGCTTTAACACAAAAAAGATATTCACAAGATAAAAAAAATTTTTAAACTGAAACAATAAATTAATTACGCTGATTTTAGTAATATATATTGCTAATTGGTAAAGATACCATGTTCCCCACACAACTGATTTTGAAACAATTACAATATCTCAAATTGTAACAACTAAGATTTTCAGAAAATATAGATAATCATTTTCTGAGACACAAGCTTTTCACAGGTATATTCGGCCAAATCCTCCATTAATACTCACATGGTTTGTAAACTTCGTGGTTATAAATTAATATACTTACCCAGTTTGCTCTAAACAAAACACCTCCAATCATATTGTCTGAAAATTTTATAATGTACTGATATATTTACTATAAATATACTTTGGAAAGATATATATATGGCAAGATTTGTACTTTTTTTTTATTCTTTTAAGAAAGCAGAACTATATCTTTTCAGACCATTAATGAACTCTCCTATATTTCTTCCCTGCCTTCTTTCAAATACTGCCTAATTTTAAAAAATACAAATGGCATGTCATAGATACCTCCAAATTAAAATTCGTGCACTTTTAGCGTCTTTAATAGACATTCATACAAATAACAATACTTGAAATTTAAAAAAAAAGTATGCTACCAGTACATATTTCAACTGAAAAAAGATAAACTGAATAGACGAAGAACCTCTCAAAGTAACCTCTCAAAGTAACCTCTAAAGTTTTATTTTCAATTCCCAAGATTAAATACTAAAATTACCATGAATTACTTTTGGGATAGTTACAATTAGATTGGGATAGTTACAGATAAAATTCTATTTATAGATTCTTCTTAGGTACAAAATAAAACATTTATATTCTATTCTAAATTTTATTAGCTAAGTACAAAAATTGCATATTTTTTTTTCAAATATTAAATACTGCTAAGATCCCCATACTTTTTTATATTTATGTATACAAACAATAGATAGATAGATAGATTGAAAGATGAAAATTTCTGAGTATTATATATATAATAGCCGTTGTCTCTGTATAACACTTCCGGGCTGTACTCATCTTTCAATTGAAGCCCTCAGTAAACAAACAGCCGGTTAGGCTTAATTTCAATTTCGGATGTGGATCAGAAATTTTTCTTACCTAAAAACTAATATCTTCTCCATCAAATCACGTTTGTTCAGCCTTTTTTTCTATAAAACATTCAGAACTAAAAAAATTGGATGCTTTTAGCTGTATATTTAACAGTTTTTAAAAATATGTTTACTTTTGCGATGAATTCTGAAAGTAAGCAAACTTGAATGTGAATGAATCAAGTAGCTCAAGTATTCATATCGCGTAGTGAGCTGTAAAAAACTGGATGGCAGTCTACTACTTCCAATCGCATGAAAAACTAAATAAATAAAAAATAATGAAAGGGTTTGCTTTTACAAGGTGTGGATTAAATGCAATATTGTTAGATAATTCGGGATATTTTTAACTTTCATATACTTTTTCCATTATGACGTCATCATTAGTATTATGACGTCAAAATGACGGGTTACCTTCTAGTTATATATTAAAACTGAAGTAAACAAAAATGTTAACATAAAAAAAAATATTTCAGGTAGTCTCTTGTAACGAAACTACCGCGGGTTATTAACGTAGGATTACTTATCGTTGCTTACCTCTTTTTTTAAACGGATTTTGGTTCTTTTCTGTTCAACTGTTTACTGCTACTGGGTTTTGCGCGCTACCAACATTATAACTCGCGACGCAGGACAATTTTTTTTTCTCTCCGAAGGACCGTTATTGAGGAACGTAATCCTACGTTAGAAAATTAATTACAGTTTCACTTTCTTTAATAATTGTTTAAGGTTAAGGGGACAGTGGACCTTCAAACCTCACTTTTTTGTTTTGAATGGATTTGCTTGAAATTTGAATATGTGATTAGTACCATAGATATGTAAAAGTGGTTAAAATTTAATGACTAAATATTAATAATTTATGAATTATGAATTATTAATTTTATCAAAAAAATGACCTAATTAAAAATGTTCCATGCGCATTTCTTTTGCATACAATATGGTAATTTTTATTTACAGGATACCTTATAGATCTAACAATGAAACTTATTGCTTATTTTAAGCATTGATTAAGAATATAAAGAGAAAAAAATAATACAGTCGGACCTCTATTTAACGAACCTCTATTTTGCGAATTTCTCCTTGGAACCAAGAACGTTTTGAGAATTTCTTCGTAAAATAACCTCCAAATAGCGAAGTGCATTCTCCATTTAACGAAATTTTTCTTGTGATCCAATATTTTTTTCTCTCCATATTTCTCAAAATATTTTTGAACATTTCAAACTAATTCTTTCTTTTGACACATTTAACACATTAACTTTCTTTTAACACGTTCCGACGCGCGTTACAGTTTGAAGAAAATACGCCTGAAGGGGTTTTTGGTGCATTGCAAAGATGCGAGACGTATTATGAGAGAAAACACTTTTTCAAACAGAAAACTCAGACAAAATTAACAAACTTTATCAGTAATTAAATTTAAGGAAGCATGTGGTAATGTAAGCTTAAAATTACTTGGTATAATAAATGCGATAATGTCATTAAAATTCATTAATTTTAATATAATTTTTTTTATTGAAAATACAGTGTATTCCCGGACAATGTTTTGTTTTATTCTTGTTCCTTGAAAATTTCTGTTTGATGGGTAAGATATATAAAACAAATAGGCATTAATTTACAAAATAAAGGTGTGATTAATTACTTTTATTAATAATATTTAGTGTTTATGAATTTAAAATCTGTCTTGTGTAGTTTAAAGTATTTTAAAAAGTAAATCTCTATTTAACGAATTTTCCATATAACAAACTTTTTTTCGGGATTTAGCGACTTCGTTAAATAGAGGTCCGACTGTAATAGTGAAAACACCCTTTTCATTACGCAAAATACCTATAAATCATCTTTTCGAGTACAAAATTTAGAAATTCCGACCTACGAAGCATAATTATTTTCAATAAGTTTTATTTTATATACAGTTAAGTATATAAAATTTAAATTTCAAAGCAATACGATCATTAGAAATGCGCCCGGAGCAGTTTGAATATTCGTATGACACGAAAATTTTTATTTTGAGAAAAAAACATTTAAAGTTATTGCTGTAAGTAACCACATAATATCTAAATTAAATACAAATGCCTATAACTAGGAAAGTAATCACAGAAATTAAAAATTCTTTTTGCAACACATTCCTACTCGTCCGTAGTTTCACAATTCAATAAAATAAAAAAAAATCGAATTTTTGGACAAATTTCACAATTTTGAAAGTCCACCGTCCCCTTAATAATAAAGCAATATGCATAGATACCATTAAATGATATTTGTATAATATGAAATTATACATTACTGAACCATTATAAATTTTGCTTTTACTTTTCAATTTCCTCTTTTCTAACTCTATTTCCCGACACTCCATAACTTAGCTTCCATTAGCTTTTATCCAGCTTTTCTATTTTAAAACCACGCGCTTTCTCTCCCCCTGTCCAGCCGTCAGACATAAACAAAGCGAGAATTAATAACAACAGTAGTGTTGTTTGATCTAGATTTCCCACTTTTCTGCAGAAAAAGTGTCGAACTTCGTCGCTTTCACCCTTTTTTTTTTCCCGTTTCAAAAAATTTCTTCCTGCTCGGAACGGTTTTGCCGAGAAACGTCGCGAGCGGTAGAGATTTTTCTTTTTCTTTTCTTGACAATGACGGAAGTTTTAGGAGATTTTAATCGGATTTCTGGAGCTTTTTTTTTTTTGGCGGATTTAAAACGACAGCAGATTACGGCGGGAGCGAATTTTCGGAGGTGGATAAATGACGTTAAAGAGATGGCAGAGAACAAAAAAAAAAAAACGTCAAGGAAGAACGTCAGATATGATACGGTGAAGGAAATTGTTTCGGGGGAGCTCGGGATATTAGCTTGAAATTAGCGATGTACATATAGAGCATCGTATGAGATTAATCAGTTTCAATAGAGCTCGGGTTATTAGCATGGATTCTCTAGTTAAGAGCATGGTATGAGATTTAATAAGTTCCGGAGATCTCGGGATATTAGCTTGAAATTAGCGATGTACATAGAGCATCGTATGAGATTAATCAGTTTCAATAGAGCTCGGGTTATTAGCATGGATTCTCTAGTTAAGAGCATGGTATGAGATTTAATAAGTTCCGGAGATCTCGGGATATTAGCTTGAAATTAGCGATGTACATAGAGCATCGTATGAGATTAATCAGTTTCAATAGAGCTCGGGTTATTAGCATGGATTCTCTAGTTAAGAGTATCGTATGAGATTTAATAAGTTCCGGAGATCTCTAGTAACAAGCATGATGTTCGTTAGAGCATCGTATAAAGTTAATCGGTATCAAAGAGCTCGGGATATTAGCTTGAAATTAGCGATGTACATAGAGCATCGCATGAGATTAACCAGTTTCGACAGAACTCGAGTTATTAGCATGAAGTTTCTAGTTAAGAGTGTCGTATGAGATTTGAAAAGTTTCGGAGAGCTCGGGTTATAAGCATGATGTTCGTTAGATCATCGTATAAGATTAATCAGTTTCAGAGAGCTCGAGATACAAGCATGAAGTTTGCGATGTAGCTAGAGCGTCTTACTGGACTAGTTTCAAAGAGCTCGAGATACAAGCATGAAGATTGCAATGCAGCTAGAGCGTCTTACTGGACTAATCAGTTTCAAAGAGCTCGAGATACAAGCATGAAGTTTGCAATTTAACTAGAGCGTCTTACTGGACTAATCAGTTTCAAAGATCTCGAGGTACATGCATGAAGTTTGCGATGTAGCTAGAGCGTCTTACTGGACTAGTTTCAAAGAGCTCGAGATACAAGCATGAAGATTGCAATGCAGCTAGAGCGTCTTACTGGACTAATCAGTTTCAAAGAGCTCGAGATACAAGCATGAAGTTTGCAATGTAACTAGAGCGTCTTACTGGACTAATCAGTTTCAAAGATCTCGAGGTACATGCATGAAGTTTGCGATGTAGCTAGAGCGTCTTACTGGACTAGTTTCAAAGAGCTCGAGATACAAGCATGAAGATTGCAATGCAGCTAGAGCGTCTTACTGGACTAATCAG
>OU015490.1:25186726-25209226 GCA_907164885.2 Dolomedes plantarius
TTCAGTTTCTCAGACGGAAATGCAATTTTTTTTTGCTGTACAATTAGAAGGAAATGGCACGGAAACATCAAGAGGAAGGGCAAAGCTTATTTGTATTTTTTTTTAAGTTTCTGACCGTAAAATAAATAGAAATTCGTACATATGTAACTCACGGGAAAATATAAAGTTTTACAAATACCCAATAAATTATTTTTAAAGTAAAATTTAACATTTCAATTAAATATAGAAAGATGCTTTATCATTTATATATATATATATATATATATATATATATATATATATATATATATATATAAATAAAACATTTCCGTGACTGACTAACTGACAGATAACGCACAGACCAAACTACTGGACCTAAAGGGCTGAAATTTTGCATGGCGATTCTTCTTATAGTGTAGGGGTGCACTAAGAAAGATTTTTGAAAAATTCTTCTTACATTTTTTTAAATTAAGTTTTTAATCTGTTATTGTAACATTTTTTAAAGTTTGCATTTAAAATAATAATCTGAGAGTTATAAAATTTACATCACGGGAAAGATCATAAAAATTCCTTTAAACTGAAATCTTTTTCGAATCTTTACCTCCATTTTCTGATTTTTGATGAATTTTCAAAGATTAATTTTTAGAATTTAATCTATTAAATGCTGATCACGTGGTTTTTTTCTGTTTGTAATACTACTTTAATTTAATTTTGCCTCACGTGCATAACAACGAAATTAATTGACAAAAGAAATATTAAAATATGGTAAAAGATAAAATTTAACCACTAGATTAATTGAGATGGAAGTTTTTTAAGAAGTTAATTCAAATTAGTATGCTTTATGGATGATTAAATTAAACCTATTTATAAAACACTTCCGTGGCTGACTGACAGACCTCGCACAGACCAAACTGCTGGACCTGGGCTGAATTTTTGACTGTGCATTCCTATAATGACATGCACAGCCGCTAACAAAAGATTTTTTGAAAATCCATCCCTAAGGGGGTAAAGTGGGACACTCCAATACGTTTGTGTGGAAAATCGTATTCTCTGCGACTATTCTTTGTGCGGATCTCCGTTAAAAAATTATTGAGGAAAGTTTGGTTATTGATGGGGAAAATGTTCCCCAAACTGTACTATATTAACTGTACAATATTCTTTAGTATGTTTTTTAGATTTAATTTGGATATTTTCTTCTACATTATTTTGTCTATAAAAATATCCGTTACGATTTTAATTGTAATTATCCTAAAATGTACTCCGTAGCGAAGCACGGGTATTCAGCTAGTAGGGATGCGGCATCGATAACAAAACATCGATGTTTTGAAACATCGATATTCAGTATTAAAACATCGATGCTGATAAAACATCGCCCAAAAACTATCGATGTTTTTAAACATCGATGTTTTAGAACATCCATTTTTTAAAACTGATTTAGTAACATCTAATATTAATGTTACTTCGGTTAGTCGTGGGGGGGGGGGATTTTACTCTCTGATTGGCTGACGGAAGTGACAAAAACTTGGTTGCTTTTCCCTTGGGCTACATTTATGACTCAAAATTCTCGTTGTAAATATCACCATGATTTGCCTCCAAATGTCCAGATAAATTCGTGGTATTGCCAGAAGTTTTGAGGGACTTTAGGCAAATATTGCATTTTGTCAATTTGTCAGAGCTTTTGCAAAAATATTTCCAAACGGTACTTTTGGGAGGCATCTACCTAATAATATTAACGTCAATTTATATAAAACCAGAAGAACACAAAAACTTAAATGGCTGCTCTGGTGTATATACTATTTATAAAATAAAACCCCATGGAAGGTTCTGGAGTGTCAGGAACATTCCAAGCACTCTAATTGGTTCATTGGTTGCTGATTACCATTTGTCTGTTTGCTAAGGAATCATTCCCCTTTTTGTATTCGTCCTTTTCAGAATTCAGACTTACATTTACTGAGTGTGAAAATTATGCTACGTGGTAAATTTTTTTATTATGGTACTTTTCATTAAAAAAAACATTGAGACAATGTAAAACATCGAGCACAAAACATCGATGTTAAAAAAACATCGGCTTCAATAAATCGATGTTTAGAACATCGATGTTTTTATCAAAACATCGATATTTTTAAAACATCGACATCGATGTCGCATCCCTATCAGCTAGTATTACAAAAATAGAAACTATTGCTATTCTATCTGGATTTATATTACTATGCACTAAAATGATCGACGAGCCGGTCGTTCAGAGCCGTTCAATTAAGTGAACGGTTCTCAATAATTCCGCCCACTCCGGCTGATTTTACCCAATTGTTAAGTCCGATCTTGAATGCGAGCCAAATTGCGCCAGATTTTGCGTCTGACCTACTCGAATGCAACAGTTAAGGAACTGAAAATTATTTTGCTCTCGGAAATAGGGTTCGCCACAGACAACAAACAATGTTAAGATGCAAACGAGAGTCTCTCGTAGATATTCACGGTTAAAAACAGAATTATACTCTCGAAAATTACCGATGTAGAGTCTTAAGTTCTATGCTAATGAATCGTTGAACTAGATTTCGGGTCGCCTGCTCTTGAAATAAAGCGCTTTCAAAGTAACCTTAGAAAGATGAAAAAAAAATGTTTCTAAGTACAGATGTCATGTTGGTTTCTCTTCACTGCAACCGAGCCTAATCTGTAATATGATAGCTGTTTGCATTTATTATTATTTCTCCATTTCTTACGCTTCGGCGATCAAAAATTGTTTGGAGTGACATCCCAAATTCAAATAACGTTTTGAAATTTGCATTCTGATGTCTTAAAATAATCTTTGTTTTGGGGTTTTTTCCATCGTTCTAATCGCATTATTCTCTCTCTCAATGCTGCTCTGGTCTTTTCTCTGATAACATCGCGTTGAAATGATGTTGAAGAATAAAAAAAAAACTATATGCCGTAACCGGAAGTAAAAATAATTACAAGATAAAAAGAATTATTTATATACCCCGTTTTTAAATTTTCTGTTGAATCATATAAACTTGACGATTCTATGTATTAATAAATACTTTAAAAAAAATTTTTGAGGAATTATCCCATCAAATGTCTAGCTAGTCGGGAAGTTAGTTAAAAATCGATTGCAAGATTTGTACTGGAAAAACACACAAACAAGAAAGCGAGTTAATAAAAACGTGGTAAAAATGAATTCAAATCCGCTTAAAGATGGCTAAAAGTATTAAAAGAATGCATTGTCATCGTGTTCTGAGCTATTCTAAAGGTTTCAAATATCTAGCTATTCGGGAAGTTAGTTAAAAATCGATTGCAAGATTTGTACCGGACAAACAAGAAAGCGAGTTAATAAAAACGTGGCAAAATATGAGTGACAGTACCTTACATTTTAACTAACAGCGAAGAATAACTTTTGCTAACTTGTTTCTCACGATCAGTCACAGTTACCTTGGCTTGTCAGCTTAACAGCTTTTGGGGGAATATTGCTTTCTTGTGTTTTTGTAGGATTAGCGATCTCTTCAGGGGACGTGCGGAATGCCTTTGACTACTTACTGGCTTTAATTGGGGCTACAGCTTATTTTCTCATTGAAGTGAGAGCCCTATTTAGAGCTCTGGTATGATTCATCTACTCTGATCTTCTCCGGTGAGCAAATGAGGTAGTGATGCTAAACAATACCTCATCGTGATGTAAATCGTTCGGATTGCATTTGCTTGAATTACTCAAAGAGTGACTAATTATAATTCCTCCTACAGAAATGAAGTGGAACGAAAGCTAGGAGATATTTCTTCGAACATTATCACTGTAAATTTTTGGAGAAAAGTGTTCTGTATGCTTTTTAGATCAGTGGTTTTTTAATCGGTAGTCCGCGGACCACAGGTGGACCGGGAGAACCCAGGAAGTGGTTCGCAAAGTCAGGAATGACTTTTTTTTTAAAAATGGTTTTATCGTTTCAAAGCAAATGCGAATTTGACAGATTTGGGTCACAAAAAAATTTTTTTTTGTCCCGAATTTATTGTTTAAATACTAAAAATTCCTGTATTTCTTCCTTTGTCTGACGTTTCAAGTACGAAAAAAAACTCTGTACAGTTTAAAAATTGTAATATATTTCCTATGACGTGGAGTTGCAACGTCACAGCCGTATAGCATCGTCGCGTTAAATTTATAGCTAGTCAAGCGAAGGCAAGCTTAAAATTCGCGTTCGTTTTTAAGTTTTCGGAAGCTTTTATGCTTGCTATTAAGTCCACTTTTACGTTAGATTTGTTATTCTTGGTATTTGTCACTTTTTATTCGTTGTTGATCGCAAATAGTCTGTTTATTCGGAAAAATGAAACCCCATTTTTGTCTCTTAAGGTTGTTGTTGTGTACTAATCCTATTGGATTCGCTCACTTCAATGTTAACCTAGGGAGAAAATGGGTCTACTTTTGACAGCTGCATAGATACTGATAATTATCAGTATCTATGTAGCTGTCGGATTATAGTCCAACAAAAATGGTATTTTCAGATGGCCCGAACTTTTCTGCACCTCACAACAAAATTCATTTTATAAATTGCGTCCACCATAAGAAACTCCACCATAAGAAGTCCACCATTCTGACAAAGGTCTTTCTGCGTTTTCTTCTTCCAAACGAGAATTTCGACCTCTTCTAAATTCTGTAAACCATCTGAATACAGTGGCACGAGGTGGAGCTTCATTTCCATATGCCAATAGTAGACGTTGGAGGCATTCTTCTTGATTGACCAACACTTTAAAATCATAGAAAATCATAGCTCGATAATGCTCTCGTTGCCACAAAAAGCTCTATAATGCGCTTGATAATGTAATTGTTGCACAAATTATCGTCTGCGGACATTGAGTTCAAATTTAATTATCCAACGAATATTTTTTTTTCCTTTTTTTTTATTTTGGCGCATATCGTCTGCCCCTGAATCAAAAATTTCAGTGTTACCATCGTAGTATCGCTTCTCGCTTTAAAAATTGTTTCATCTAAAGTAATTTTTATAAAGGGATGCGGAAGAGGAAATTTTATTCTTTTTTATACTTTTGCACACTTTGTCATGATTTCTAATTAAATGTGCCATTATATAAAGATCATTTAAATTCAAAAATACTTGAACAACTAAAGTTCGGAACTAAAGTTCGGAACTAAAGTTCGGAATTAAAAGCTTGTTAGGTTTTTTAACTATCGGCAAAACCAATAGCTCTATTTGGATGCGTTTAGCTGACAGAGATGAAAGGCCTACAGTAAATAAATGCATCTCACAACTTTTACTAAGGAAGAAAATTTTATATTTTATTTACACATATTTTAAGATAATTTGTTTTATTCAAAGATGCCTTAGCTTTATTTATCCGAACATTTTAGAAAACCATTTTAATTCTCTAGCAACAAACAACCACGATTTACTGCCCTGTATTAAACTGACAGTGGGAAAATTTTTAAATTTTAAAACTTACGGAAGCTTTTTTGTATCTTCCTACGAACAAGCAGAATTTAAAAATGTGTAATTAAAACAGACTAATACGGAGAAGAAAACTCCCATTAGATTACCTTTCGGGACTGAATACTAGACGACTAATTTTGACATCATCCAAAAACTAACAACGTCAACTGGACAGTATTATGCAATAATTACAAGATAAAAAGAACTTTTTATATACCATGTTTTTAAATGTTCTGTTGCATCATATAAACTTGACCATTCTATGCATTAATAAATACTTTTTTAAAATTTTTTTGATGAATTATCCCATCGACTTGAAAGAAAATGAAGTTAATTGGAAGTTAACTTGCGTTTAACTTTTCGTTCCCGTTCCGGCCTATAGAGGGCTGCACCAGTCTACGAAACAAAATTAACTGAAAATGAATTCAATACTGTTTAAAGATGGCTAAAAGTGATAACATAATGCATTGTCATCGTGTTCTGAGCTATTCTAAAAGTTTCAAATGTCGAGCTAGTCGGGAAGTTAGTTAAAAATCGATTGCAAGATTTGTACTGGACAAACACACACACAAACAAGAAAGCGAGTTAATAAAAACATGGTGAAAAGGAACCGACGCACAAAAGTTTAAAAGTTGAGTAAAATAGCTGGTAGGGTTCGCCATATGTTTAGATATCTGGAAAAAAAACTTATTCTAAGTCAAAAAATATTCTTTTTATTAACTGGAAAATCAATGGTTAGCAACAGAAATGTTTAATTTAATGCTCTATCAAAACTTAATTTTCCTAGTTCCAGTGTAGTGTGGCTATTTTCTTGTTGCATAACATTGCAAAACTGCCTTCGAAACTTGCATGACGTCAATTCATCCAATTCTCTTAGGGCCTGTTCACATAGAATCTTTCAACGTTACTCGTATTAACATATTTTCAAACCAATCACAGGCCGTAACAATTTCATTGCTACTCATTCGGAGGTTTGTAATTGGTTAAATATATTTCAATACGAGCAACGCTGACGCTGACTGATTCTATGTAAACTGGCCCTTAGGAACCTAATTCCAGAATTTTCACAAATAACAAAGTTTGTGAAACAAGCTCTTTGTTTCCATTAAAAAGGGAAATCATTCTCGCCTAATTGCCGTTCTGTTGTTCAAACGAAAGGCGAGAAATATAAACGGTTATCAAAGGCTAAAACAAGACGTTTAATTCGGTATTAAATCGATTTCGCCGTAGCGTATAAACCAATTCATCACCTGTCTCGCAAGCGTCGAGTTTCAATGTAGCATGAAAAAGGATTCGGGGTGTAAAACTGTGCAACAGATACACACACACAGCAAAAAAAAGAGAGTGTCAGAACTTTTCGCCATGCACGACTTCAAAAAAGAGCGTTATCTCAAACAGAAGTTGCGTAAGGGAGAAGCTTAAACAATTGAAAGAATGGCGAAATGCTAAACTCGAGACCGTGAGAGGAACAAAGTGTTAAACAGTTGATTAAGCTGGCGAAAAATAAAGCGGTGAGCTGCTAAGTGGAGCAAAAATAGTCATGCGGTCGTGAAATTAGGCGTTGAAACATTAGGAAACTGATTTATCCCTTTTTTTTTTAATTGAAAAAAAATCACCTATATAAAGATAGTAGTTTTTATGGAAAATTTTAAGCTATGTGTATTTTTATAGATAGCGAAATCTTCTATTCGATTCGAGAAGTTACCTAAGTGATAAGATATCAAAAGCAAAAATGCTAAAGTGATACATAGGGATTTTTACATAGTGATGCATAGTGATTTTTCTTCGATCTTTAATTTTTTAAAAACAGTGTAATATTTTGGGGAGCCTGCTTTGTACAAACCCTATTGGATTCGCTCACCCCAATCTATGTATATAAAACAGTTCCGTAACTGACTGACTGATTGACTGACTGACTCACATAACAACGCACTGACCAAACCACTGGATCTAAAGGGCTGAAATTTTGCAGGGCGATTCTTCTTATAGTGTAGGGGTGCATTAAGAAAGATTTTTGAAAAATTCTTCTTAGATTTTTTAAAATAAAATTTTTAAGCTGTTTTTGTAACATTCTTTAATGTTTGCATTTAAAATAATAATCCGAGGGTTATAAAATTTATATCTTGAGAAAGAACCTAAAAATACCTTTCAAATGAAATCTTTTTCGAATCTTTACCTCCATTTTCTGATTTTTGATGAATTTTTAAAGATTAATTTTTAGAATTTAATTTATTAAATGCTGATCACGCGATTTCTTTATCTGGTACTTTAAATTAATTTATCGTCACGTGCATAACAACGTAATAGACAAAAAAAATATTTTTTTTCTTCCTTGCTAATGCGGCAGACGATTGGACATCATCCCAAAAAATATTAAAATACAGTAAAAGAAATGTTCCTCAAACTGTACTATATTTTTAATATGTTCTATCAGATTTAATTTGAATATTTTCTTCTTCATTATTTTGTCTATGAAAATATCCGTTACGATTTTTTTATAAATATATTTTTTCGTTTTTTTTGGTATATGGAGAAAATGACACTATTGACAGTTCCATGAATGCCGAACATCCAGTAAGAGTGATATTTTCAGATAGCCCGAACTTTTCTGCACATCGTAACAGGATTCATTTGATAAATGTCGTCCACCAAAGGAATTGAAGAAGCATTTAAAACACAGTACCAGATTTTTTTCCCCGTATTATTTTAAATTTAAGAATATTATTTGCATTTAAGAAAAAAAACGAAAAATTCACTAAGGTGTCAAATTTCTTTCTCTATTCCGGAGTACAATTGAACAAAAAAATTTTCCATCCAAGTCGGTCATTCTGGGACCCATTTTCTCCATACTTTAACATTGAGGTGAGCGAATCCAGTAGGTTAGTACACGGCAGCTTTAAGGTTGTTTGGTAGATTCACTCAGCTCAATTTTAACCTATGGGGAAAATGTCCCCAATGAATGTCGACTTGGATTTTAAGATTTTTTTAAATAGTACTCCATCATAATGAAAGAAGTTTTTGATTCTGCTATCTTTATGCACTCTTTTAAAGATATGTCAATAATATTTTTAACTTTGAATTGTGTGGGGAAAAATTAGGTATATTGGGTATTAAACTCACATCATTTCCTTGGGTAGCAGAGCAAAATGTCTTTCTCTAATACGGTATTTTTAAAAAAAATCACTGGAAAAGTGTTTTCCATAGGTTAACATGGAGGTGAGTGAATCCAGTAAGTTCTATGACGTAGCACAAGGTTTCCCAAAGCTTTTCCTGCTATGGCACAATTCGTAAATCCTGAAATTTTCACGGAACGCCTTGTTTATTTTGTATGGTATGTAATAACACTTATCAATAAAATTTTTAAAAATGAGAAAAAAACATTATTTATTTATTTAGTATTTAGTAATTATGCCTGAATACTTAATTTTTTAGACATCTTAGAGCATTAATTCATCCAACGTGTTTGAATTTCTTGTAGCCGTTGCAGGATATAAAGGAATTCCAGGATTTCGCGGAACACCTATTAACTTTCCGTGGAACACCAGTGTTTCGCGGAACATAGTTTGGGAAACCCTGACCAAGCAGCCTAAATCAAAACCAAACTTTTTTTTTAACTTCTATCAGGGAAAATTAGCACCAAAATGTGAGGAAGAAGTCAAAAAATAATAAAACCTTGAGATATTCACAGTCAAATAACTGTAAATTAAACTCAGTTCGGATTTCAAAGCAATCTGTTCATCGAATTCAGCTTTCTTCCTCGGGTGCAAGTGTAAGAGGACGTCTACACAGTTAGTCAAAGCGCGCAAAATGGCGCCACGCAATGCTGCCGTTCCATAACTGCGAAGTGTGCGATTGCCACCACGAGAAGCAAAAAAGAGTAGAAACCATGGAGGTTTCTCCGGAAAATATGGAAAGCGCGGGAAATATGGAAAAGGGCCAAGCATACCAAAATTTTTAAAAGGAGCGGAAAAGTTTGCTCGTAGTAGCAGTCATCCTTGCAACTCTGTAGTTTTGTTTTGCATTACTTGCTTTTAAAATCATGTAATGCATGGCTAGAAATACTACAAATTAAAGCATGTATTCGTTGGATTATAGATACAAAATCGTCTGCTTAGTATTTCACTGTTAACAAAATCGACACGAGTTTAAAAAAAAGAGAAGTGAAATAGGAATTCCTGGTATACATTCTTAAAAATAAATTGAAATCGCGAAGCAGTTTTCGTCTTATGGTTCCATGCTTCATGCTCAGTGCACTGGCGTTTTTTTTTTTTCTGGTCGTGATTGTGGTCATTAAACAACTTAATGGAAATTTCCTTTTGGATAGAAGTTTCCTTTAGAATTAATGAGGTGTTAGGTTTCCGGGAATTTTTTTATGTTTCTTTTTTTATATAACGGTGGCACATACGAGGAATGTAAAGAGAAAATTGTTACATTCGACAAATTTTTTTAGATACGTTACGTCAGATTTTAGTATTTTTTTTAATTTATCGTTATACTTTAATGAGGTTTGTCTCATTGTAATTTTTCAGAGATGTCTCGATAATAACTGAAATTTGAACCTATTTGTCGTCAGGAAAGGACTAAATCTCCGGAATAAATGCCCCTTTTTTCGCTTTAAAGATGCCCGAGACGAAAGATTCTAAAAAATGGAACATTTTATTTTTTTCCTGTTTAACAATACCAAAGAGCTTTTGAAGCGAATAACAGAAGTTGCACATTTCGACGATCATTGTATTATCGTGTACAATATTTTTATTCTGAATAGTCGATACATCTATACTTAAGTCTATTTATACCAGAATGATTTTTTTTCAAATTTACCATCTTTAAAATGATATATCTGAAATTGTTCGCAAAGTACTTAATCTTGCACAGTGTTCCCTCATTAATTTAATTTCATTAATCAGTCCTCCAGTTTTTTTGGGGGTTTACTTTTAGTGAAAATTCCGAGGATGCTTTTTTAACTCAAAATTTACCCCAAAAATGATATTATAGGCCCTTAAAGTGGCAAAAATTTTATAAATTAACTTCTTTTAAAAAAGTTATTTAGAAATTTTGTCTACGCGCAAAAGAGAAAAAGAAAATTATGCTAACAGAGGTTTTGGTTCTGCAGCTATATAAAAGAGAAAGCGTTCTTTGCATTTTGTATATTCTTTCGATTTTATCCTTGCCCAAAATGGCGGAAACTACATCCACGGGTCATGTTGCAATGAACAAATCAAAGAAATTTTTATTCTATTATAAATGAGACCGAAATAATATTGCGATAAATTCCATAACAGTTCTCTCCAATATGTATGACTGTCAAACATGAACCGTAATTACATCAACTATTATTTTAACTACGAAAAATCCATCAACTAAATAACTTTACCATTGTATATGCATTTATTTTGTTCTTGCAATTATTTTTGAGTAAAAACCGACCGCTCCTTCATTTGGAAAAACAAACAAACTTATCTTTTCCTTTTATCCCTCTACTAAACGTTTTTTATTTGCATTTTGTTGTACCGAGGGGAAAAAGGTGTTCGTGAAGTCATAACACGTTAAAACGGAGGAAAATGTTATGACTATATTAACCCTAATGTTTTGTTGAATGAAGTAAAGTTATCTGAAACGTAAACATTTCAAAAATTTGCTACTTGTTGCGAAAGAAGTTTAGCCATGTTATTTTAGTAATTTAAAGTACACATTATGCTACTCTTTTTTTCTTTCCTTGATTGTACAAACAAGAAACGAGAAAGCAGTTGAAATAGTTTTCCTGTTTCTTGGTTCACGTTCTTTAAATGTCCAAACATTCTGCAGTTTTGAGATTAAACATGTGTTTTTGATCCAGTTCCTCGATATTTGTAGAATAACGCCGATCTCTTTCGGTAATCGCTGGTCGAGTTTAGTTGTACTTGAATAATATATGACGTTTTTCGTCGTATTCTCACGATGAATTTTGCGAAATACCATTCTCTTTATATTATTTATATTAATCAGTAGCTGTTTTCATTTTCAAATGTTATTGCCTCGCAATTCAGTTTAAGTTTTATAATCAGCATAAAACAGACTTCCTGCTTGTTAGTAATACCGCACCAACGATTTTCGCCATTTGGCGCCTACTGAGGGAAAACATGTCAAACAGGACCATAATCTTTGATTTAACCTGGGACTTATCTACTTAATTATCGATTTTACACTGATAATTTTCCCTCTTTACTTCTTTAACGTATTTATACTCATTTGTACGTTAAGTAATAATTTTGAAAAATCAATTCGAAAAATGACAGCAACGGATTTTTTACTTCCACATCCTGCGTTTAAGAATTTAAATTTCGTCATTTTAAGGTACTTATGCTGGCTCTTTAAGCCAGCAAAAGGTTTTCGGAGATTTTGTTAAAAGCTTCAAGCCATTTCAAGATTCTTCTATCCATTGTGAAGCGTTGTGAAGGGGAATAAGAATTAAGAAAGGGTCAGCTATAAAAATTGTATACGCAGAGGAAGGATAGATTCAGGAGTTAGCCCTGTATAGTGGTCAGCATAAGAAAAGGCCTTTTACATAAGTTTAAAAGATTGTTAGAAAAAGGAAACGTACGCAATAAAAATATATTTATGGTAGAGAGGGGAAGGTTTGGAAATAGCCGCCGCTCCCATATAAAGGCCTCATAAGAAAAGGCTCATCGCGGTTAGTTAAAAGGCCCCATGATAAAAGAGTTGCGTTGGACGAGGGTCAGTCGAAAAAGCCCCTTTAGAATAAGGAATAAGAATTGAAAGGATTATAGTGGAATTTACGCAACAGTAGCAGTATTGTCGGACCATGGTAAGGAAAAAATGTTATAAAACTGACCAGGTGTTAGAAAATAAAATATAAGAAAAATGTAGGAAGTAAAAGGGGAAAATGTGAGGAAAATAGAGACCCAATGAAGTTTGTGAAATTTAATAAAGAAAATATTATAGCCACTAGAAAAAGGTTTTAAGACGTAGGTGGAGTTTATGTGGAGAAGAAAATATTGTGATTGGAAGGTAAAAACATGTATGCAAAAAGTTGAGATAAATATTAAGGGGTAGAAATGATACAGAGTTAGAGAGAGAGTTGAGAGGAGACGAGATCCTTGGCGCAGAGAGTGAGTGGCCTTCGGGCCCCGCTCTGGGGTGTGTTGCTTTCGAGCCGCCCTACGTCAAGGATGAAGTGATGCAGTTTTCCCTTAGATAGCCGAATTGGGGTAAGTCAGTCTCTACCATTATGTTGCTATTGACAGTACTATTTTAAGATTTAAATTTAAATTAAAATCCCTTAAATGAAAGATACCTTTACATGTTAATCCGGTGAGGACCCAATTTGTTATTTGAAAGAATATTAATCATTTTAGCACCCTATTTATTATTCATGTAGTTATTTGAATAATCATTTTAATACTGTAATTTAACTGTTTATTTGTGTAATAAATATTCGTTGTTAATTTGTAAATATTGGTCCTCATCATTTATAAAACATTTAAGTTGTGTCTATCTTTTTTCTACAGTGTTTACATGCTGGGGTTAAAACGAACCTGGGTAATTAGTAAAGGGTAATAACTAATCAGTAATGAGTAAACAATAATCAAACCCTGCTAATATTTTAACTTTAATATTTAATATCTTTAAACGGCACAAAACCCATTATTTCCATCCAGCACTTATTATTTATACTGACTTAAAATATACTCTTTAGTAAATCAGATATTGAAAGAATAACATAACATTATATTTAAACGTAATTTCTTATTTCAAAAGTATTTAATTACTCAAATAAAGGGCTCGTAGACTTAAAGTTATCAAAAGTAGTGCCATTAATAAAAAAAAAATTAATTCAGGTAGTATTTTCTAACGAAACTACCGCGGGTTATTAACGTAGGATTACTTATCGTTGTTTACCTCTTTTATATGTATATATGTATCTACATGTATGTACCTATGTATCTATATATATATACGTATGCATATATATATACATAAATGTATATAAAAATTTTGACGCATCTTGGTACTTTTCTGTTTAACTTGTCCAAGCGGTAGACTGGGTTTGGCGCGCTGCCAAAATTATAACTCGCGAGTACGGATGGACGGACAGTTTCAGTCTCTGAAATTTTCCTTCCCACAGGACCGTTATGGAGAAACGCAAGCCTACGTTAAAAAGCCCTTTCTTGAAATTTCAAGAAGTGTTATTCTTTGAATTAGTATAAGTTTATACTTAATCATCTTTTTATGCTTATCTTATTTTCCTCTTAGAAAAAATTCTGAGCTTCTAAATCAGTGGTTCCCAACCAGTGGTCCGCGGACCACAGATGGTCCGCGAGAGTCTCGGGAGTGATCCGGCACCACATATAAAAAGTTGCCAAATGAATGGGGATTATGAAAGCAATGTTAATGGAAATAGGTGGACCGAATATACCCGATGGCAATCAGGTGTTGAATTAAAATTTCTTAAAAATTTAACATAATTATTTCATTATCAGAATATGATACATAATAATGTGAGTATGTTAATCCATTATCCCTTTTACCTGAGGGATATTCTATACCCCCCATACCCCCTTAAGGTCCCCCCCCTGTCAAGTAGGTGGGGGAGGGGGGAGAGGTGGTCCGAACATGGTTCAAATTCTGGCTTAGTGGTCTAGGGGGTGGGAACCACTGTTCTAAACGAACGTTATCTGTGGAAAGTAGGAAAATATGCGATTCGTCTGTGATAATACAAAGCATAAAGTTATTTTGAATCCAAAATTGTCAACAATAAATATATCGTCCTTTTGAATTATTCGATGTTTCTAGGGAGTTTTTACTAGTTCGGTGTTTTGTTTCCGCCTATTCGAGAAAGGAAATGCAAAATATTAATAGTTAAGATCTTGCTTTGGCTTTAGGAAAAGGAAAATCTATTTAAAAAATTGCTGAAATGGTTCGTTGTGCCCACTCAAGTGTGTACGAGGTAGTTTATAAAATTTTCATAAATATTCTAAGAAGTGAATATTTTATATTTATTTAACCTAACAGAAAACATCCGAGGACTATTATCTTTTACTCTAATCCGTATTATATTGTTTAAATCTTCTATATATATAAAACAGTTCCGTAACTGACTCACTGACTGAATATGATACATAATTATCAGAATATGATATATTATCAGAATATGATACATAATAATGATATATTATCAGAATATGATACATATCTTCTATATATATAAAACAGTTCCGTAACTGACTCACTGACATACAACGCACATACCAAACCGCTGGACCTAAAGAGTTGACATTTTGCATGGCGATTCTTCTTATGGTGTAGGGGCGCACTAAGAAAGATTTTTGAAAAATTCATCTTAGATTTTTTAAATTAAATTTTTAAGCTGTTTTTGTAACTTTTTTTAAGTTTGCATTTAAAATAATAATTTGAGGGTTATAAAATTTATATCACGAGAAAGATCCTAAAAATTCCTTTAAAATGAAATCTTTTTCGAACCTTTACCTCGATTTTCTGATTTTTGGTGAATTTTTAAAGATTAATTTTTAGAGTTTAATTTATTAAATGCCGATCACGTGATTTCTTTTTCTGGTACTTTAAATAAATTTATCGTCACGTGCATAACAACTAAATAGACAAAAAAAATATTTTTTTTCTTTCAAATGCAGCAGACGATTAGATATTATCCAAAAAAATTAAATATCCCTTACGATTTTTTTTATAAATATATATACAGTGGCCCCCAAAAGTGTTCGTACACTTACGAATTTCAATGAAATAGTGGTCTATCCATTCATTAAAATGAATATTTCAGAATGGGTATTTAATAATAAGATCTATAATCTATTCTTAACAAAACTACATAAAATATTTTGAAAACATAAACTTTATTTTTAAGAAACCAGTAATCGAAAAGTAACAAAAACTTTATCTCACAAAAGTCATCGTACACTGAAATATTTTCGGATAAATTCATAATTAAAATTATCGTCTAGCGCTTTATTTTTATTTTTGAATTGTAGTGGCATTTAAAATATCGTTTGGCTTTAATTTTTGCTTGCCTACTCCGTAATATTCTACATATTATTTAAAAATGGCTCGTAGTCGTATAGTAACAACAAACAGCATTCGAAAATTGATAATTTTCATCATAGTAGTGGTAAATCAGTTCGGAATATTGATAAATTACATAATTTATCCCATTCTACTGTGCAGTATGTTAAAAAACGCTTTAAAGAGGAAAATTGGGTAGAAAACAAGGTAAGAAAAGGCCGTCCGGCAAAGTTAACAAAACGTGATCAGAGATTTATAATTAGAAAATTTGTGAAAAATTCACATTTGAGTGCTGTAAAAGTTTCTGCAGAATTCAATGAAACATTTTCTACTTCAATTTCACCTGAAATTTTTTGACGAGTTCTCAGAACAGCTGGATTACATGGGCGTTTGCACATAGAAAAATTTTTGTGAGTGAGAAAAACAGAAAGTTTAGGCTTTCCTTCGCACTAAATAAGTGATTATAAATCGAGTGCTTAACTGTGTTACACTTTTTGCGTTTCTATTTTATTATTTCGATTGTTTTCATACACTTTAAGTATTTCACATAGAATTCGCCAGAGCAAGCGTTAGAGCCTGTTCACATAGGCGTCCGGTAGCGGAAAGCGTAAAAGGAAAGATGATGCTGAGACGGAAATAAACCAATCATAGGCGTTAAAAATTTCGTTCCTAATCGTTTGGAGGTTTGTCATTGGTTAAATATATTTCAAGACTTTAACGCTTTCGCTACCGGACTCGTATGTGAGCAGGCCCTAACTCGTATTGATATATTTTAAAGCAATCACAGACCTTAACAATTTCGTCGTTAATCGTTTGGAGGTTTGTAATTGGTTAAATATATTTCAGTACGAGTAACGCTGACGAATTATATGTGAACAGGCACTTGTACTGTAGTTCCGGGATTCAACCTCCATTCGTTGATATACGTCTAAATCATGTTGGATGTTACTGTTAAGTGCCCCAAAAATCGCGACAAATCTAGAAGAAAATCTTGTGCGAAATGTAGAAGACATCCATGCATAAATCACATGAGCGACAGTCGTGCTAGAGGTTAGAACGAATAAAAACATGCCGTATTCAGCCTTCAATAACTTTTTTAATCATATTTACTTTATTCATTTATCATTTTTGCGGATTTCTTTTTTCGTTTACAAATATTTACTTGTAGAATAAACTATTTTATTTTAACGGTTACATAACATTTGTAGTTATGCTTAAATCACAGGCGGTTGCTATATAAACATTCAAGCTGTTTTGTTCTCAACAAGTGTTTTTATTCACTCCTAACAAAATAAACGAATATATTAATCGATTATGCTGGATTCAGCGTAGTTCAGTAAATATACCTCGTTAGATATTTTCCAAACTGCCCAAATAGCCCTGTGCAAAAACTAAAGCTGCCTACAACTGTAATACTTCTTAAAAGATAATGCGCCTGACATAGGGTTAAGGGATCGTTATTCGTTAAGATTTTCGTTTTTTTACTGTGTCTCATTTTGGCGCCTCCTTCCATTCGGCGCCTGAGGCGGTCGCCTCGCCGCCAAACCTATGGTACCGGCTCTGATGGTAACGCACTAAATGTTGAATTTCTTCTTAATTTTGCTTTTCGAACCTTCATCAAATGGTTCCCGAAATGTGTACATTGAAGTGATAATGCGGCAGTGGTAAAGCAGTAAAGCAGGAATTTCTTTATGCAGTAGAACCCCGTTATAACGAACTTCAAGGGACCAAACGTTTTGTTCGCTATATCCGGTGGTTCGCAATATCCGAACGTTTAAGAAAAATGTTAGAGTTCACAGAATGTATAATTCATTAGTTGCTATGTGCATTCAATAATGATGTATTTAAAAAAAATGATAAAATCTATTAAAAATTATCATTAATGAATTAAATTGACTAAAATCGTTTACATTAAACTGACACAATACTAATTAAATTAACTAAAAATGAAGACAAATGGAAATAAATTCATTTTACCTTTAATTGTTGCCCACTGTTTTGATACAGAAATAATCGATATTCTTCTGCCGACGTGATGCCGATTTCAAAAACATTTTATGAATTTCCTTGTCCAAATACATCAAATGTCTCCAACACTCTTTCTTCCACTGTTTGTGTAGACAATAACTTATTAATTACACGCATCGCTGCTGTAGCATCTGAGATGGTGGGGATTTCGTTATTTATGGGCTCCTCTTCACCAGCATCCGATGCAGAATCTTCGATTTCAGAATGATTCACTTTAATTTCTTCCACAATATCTTCATCAGTCGAATTTTCACATGTAATGACTTCATCATCACATGTTTGAAACAACTGCATGTCACAATCTGAGAAGGGGGAAATTTTGTGCTTTTCTATCTACATCGCGATAGGTAAATTTTCCTCATCTTCTTCTTCATTCGTTGTATCTTCAACATTCTTAAAAAGTTTAAAAATAAAAATAAATAATTCAGTAGTCGACAGAAAAAAAGGTTCGTTATAGCCGTTTTTTAAGATTTCGGAGGTTCGCTATAAAAGGATAAATTAGCATTAAATACAATAGGAAAACGGCGGGACCAAAATTTTCGTTCGCTATATCCGGGAGTTCGTTATATACTGGGTTCGCTATAACGGGGTTCGACTGTATACATATTGTTCAGAACCGCTACCACTCCCGGCAATGCTGGTAGGCCGCACACGATGTGACGAATGTGACGCGAACTGCGTATGCTGTCTGACCTATCAGTTGGTGTCACTTCAGGCCTAGTCGCCAATCCTGTGCTTTAACGATCTAAATCTAATATGAATAAATAAAGTGTGTTGTTTTGACTAAAGAGCTCAGACAGTTTATATATCTTGCATCCACTACTTCTCGTCCACACATATTTACTCTTATAACTTCCGGCATCGTGTCGTTGCCGCCTTGTATACATTGGTGGGATAAAGATGGGCTAATGCTCTGAAATAACAGAAGGATATCTTCGTATTTTCTTCTATTCCGAAGAACATAAGTGTTCCTTGACAAGTGAATGACCTTGACCTTGACTTCACAAGGAAAATATTTTCCCCATTTCGAGTAGTTTTATTTCTTTATTCTAATTTAGAAAGCACCTGGATTAAGCCGCTGCTTCAGTTGAGCTCGAAGACACTGAAACTCCATATGTAGAGGCACGGAGAGATAGTTTTTCTTACGGCACGACTGCAAATACATTGAAGTGAAGGATTAACTACGTTGTGGATAATTTTGAAACCTTTTTCCTAAGTGGAATCTTTACGAGGTATTTCCTATATGACATCTTTACAAAGGATTAAATTTCAAAGTAATCAGGTGCTTTAATTACCGGGGAAGCATGAATCCAGTTACCGTCATTCACGGAGCAAGTTGGTCAATTCGACATACATCTGCCGGAGTGTTTTACAGTCCAAATGTTATACGGTTCTGTTTCTTATTTACCCTGTGAATCCTCTAACGGTCCGGGCACACTATAAAGTAATAGGCATAAATATAAATAATTCCTTTATTTTCTACGTAGAGGTAGACTAACATAGGCCGACTTGGGGCTTCAAATAATAACACAACAGTACCGCAACTTGCGGTACTAAGAAACTGAACTTTAAAGTCGTAACGAACCCTTTCAGGCACAATATACGTTCACTAGCAAGACCCGTAACCATCGGGCTCTGAACTAACTATGGAAATCGTGCAGCCACGTAGGCTAAATACTAATACGTGCTCTATCAGTTAAATACCGCTATCACCTTCAATCTAACTTTTCTCGACTCTTTCGTATCTCTACTAATAGCGTAACGCACTACGGTTCAAATCTCCACTCCCTTCTTGGGCTCTTGCCAACTCAGCGTGTGTCACTTAAATAGACCAGACACCTGCTCCGAACTCACTTCGACTGGCCTGCACTGTGCAGCTACCAGAAATTTGCATCTGAGTAACACGCGAACCCTACAATGTGTCCAAAAATGCTTAGGAGAGGACAACCCCATAGACATACCCCATAGGTAACTCGAAACACGGAGAGTGGCTACATGATATTTGTCGTGGTTGCCAGTAATTCCTGTCTAGTCCTACAACAACTCTATCGGCTGTCAGATGAGGCATCCGACTTTAAGAAATGTAAAAGTGTTTAATTTCCAAATTTAGGGGCACGAAATTTTGACAGAGTAAAAAGTGAACTTTTGGTTAATGCCAGATACCGGTCTTTTCTTGAAGACAGTCGGCTGGGTACATCTATTGCCGACACGGATACAAGGCATGGACGTCCTTCAACGAGGTGCAAGATTTTGTTTGAATTTCGTTCTTTCTAGCACAGCTGTTGCTCAAAAATGGACAAAAGGTCTACGTAACTACTCGCCAGGTTTTGCTTTGTATCGGCTAGAGATACTGTGGGACTGTAGCGAATGTTAAAAAGTTAAAAATGAATAACGCCCTTTACACGTACGCTCTTTCCCGCGTGAAACCGCGGTCCCGCGCGATTGAGTGCACGTGTCAAGGTGTCGGAGAGGGAGGGAAAGCTGCTTTGGAGCGTACTGCAAGTTTTCCCGTGCGCAATCCCGTACGCTCCAAGCACTCGCGAAAGAACGTACGTGTAAAGGGCGCTAATGTTTCTCATTGTCACATTTAAAGGTAACGAAGAAGAGCTATCGTCGAAGGATTAGCGAACATCACGTGGTCATCATTCGCTTTCGACATCACTATCGTGCCTGAGACTGATTTGAAGTCAGTTTGCTACCTGGTGTGAAAGGTTCATCTACTTCCTTAAAATTTCAACTCTGCGTTCTCTCCCCTCGGTTACTGGTTCTGTTTAGGGCTCGATTAACCATAACCTCTTCACCCCACCAACCTTTCGGATGCAGTTGAAACTTTTATCAGCACTCTTAAGTAATCAGCCAAATGCAACTCTTGCTTCGATTCGTGGCTTCGAAATAGGGTCGACATTACAATGATTCCCAGTAGGTGATTTTAATTTTTCAGTCAGGGTTGGACGCTAAGGGCCTGTTCACATAGGAGTCCGTTGCGTTGCGTTGCGTTAAGGAAAAGATGACGTTGAGGCGAAAATAAACCAATCATAGGCCTCCAAACAATTAGCAATGAAATTTTTAACGCCTATGATTGGTTTATTTTCGTCTCAACGTCATCTTTCCCTTAACGCTACGCAACGGACTCCTATGTGAACAGGCCCTTAGGAGTCCGTTGCGTTGCGTTAAGGAAAAAATGACGTTGAGAGGAAAATAAACCAATCATATGCCTCCAAACGATTAGCAATGAAATTTTTAACGCCTATGATTGGTTTATTTTCGTTTCAACGTCATCTTTTCCTTAACGCAACGCAACGGACTCCTATGTGAACAGGCCCTAATTTATCGAAAAGAACAACATCTGCCCGTCTAGTTAAAAACCCCTTTTGACGCCTTAATATTTCATTTACGTCAAGAATAGATCAGTCGGCAGTAGTCACAACAGATTTAGAACGCAATAGAGCCGTTAAAGCTCGATGAATAGCGAGACATTTTACGAAAGGTCTCGTCCATCCCCCAGAAGTTAAAAACCGGACAATAAGCACATAATGCGATTCATTATAATTGACAGTTCCTATTATGGCTGCGTCTTGCGCATGATTGAAAAGAGGGTAGACAACTTAAATTCGGCGATTTGCCTCCGCAAAAAAGGCAGCTTCGTGCCTATTAGGTGGAAGGTTTCTCAATAAATATGTAATGATCTCCGAGAATGTGAGCTCTTTGTTGTTCGGAGGGGGGGGGGGGCATCGATAACCGCATTCATCCATCTCGGAACTATTCCTTTTTGAACCTGCCCAGCCTTTCGGAAACCACAACTCCCATGTCCAGTACATTACGTTTAACTCCCAAGTTACTCTTTCTTTTTGTTCAAATTTTGTTTTTCAGCAGAATATCTGCAGAAAAGAGAGAGAGATAGAGATAGAGAGAGACACGGGGAGAGGGGGTGGGTGGACACTATAATGAAGAAAGACATGCAAAAGCCTTTAACGAAAAGCGTGCAGCCGCAAAATTACGACCTGGGGGAATAAAAGACAGAATACGTATTGACAATATTGCGTGCGTCCGTACGCCCGCCACTGGACTCGTTGGTGATTGCGGATTTGCCCGCCTGCGGTTGGTCAGCGGGGAGGGGGGGGGGGTCACGTGATCGCGTGTGGTCCCTTTTTCAGAAAGAAGAAGAAAAAAAAAAGATAAAAGAACTCCTGTGCCGTTGCCAGATGCGTGAGCAGATGTTCACTTTTTTTTTGTTTCGTTTGTTTGTGTTACATCGAAACGAATGCCGCGGTTTTGTGTTTTTATTTGGTGCAAATGTTATTTTGATTCTCCCTTTTACCTCCCCCCCCCCCCCCACCCCCTCACCTGTAGAATAAATCATAACTTCTTCTGCGTGCAGGTGGCGGCAATCTATAGCAATCACCCTAATATCACAGATTACAGAAGAGAGTGGTCTTTCCTGCCCCCTCCCCCCCCCCCACCCACACACTTTTTTTTCCCCAGATATTCGCAAGATTCAGGGTAAACAAATACCCGGCATGTGAAGACTGTAAAATCCCTGGTGCGAACTATGTAAGGAAGAGTTTGCGTGCACACGAAGGGTTTTGCGGGCGAGACGCGCGAGCTGATTTTGGCTGTTCGACAACTAGGAGAATGTCCCCCAATCCGGTTGATACGTGTATTGATGAAACATATTTCGGAAAAAAAAAAATAATATACAGATAGAATTGGACGAATATTCGGTTGAAAAAAACGTGGTTAGGGTGACTCTCAAGTTAACTGTCAATATTTTTTTATTTTTTTTTATTTCTGATAAACACGCATGATGAGTATGGACATCGATGTTTCTATCAAAGCAGCCCTAGGATTTCCCATTTCCAAGATAGTTTAGGATTCGAAACATCAAGTCAATTGTCTCTCACAAGTAAGTAAATTTAAGTCCAAAAGGCGTTCTCAAAAGGGAATGCTACTTTACGTGTAAGATTGCGCTTAAGGCTGCTTTGTACTAAGCCTTTTGGATACTCTCACCTCAACGTTAACCTATGGAGAAAATGGGTCC
>OU015490.1:25211726-25304226 GCA_907164885.2 Dolomedes plantarius
TCGAACCCCGTTATAACGAACTTCAAAGGACCAAAGGTTTTGTTCTCTTTATCCGGTGGTTCGCTGTATCCGAACCGTTAAGAAAAATATTTTAGAGTGTCACAAAATGCATAACTCATTTGTTGCAATGTGCATTCTGTAATGATGTATTATAAAAATGATAAAATATATTAAAAAGGATAATTAATGCATTAAATCGACAAAATTCGATCACATTAAACTGACACAATACTAATTAAATTACGTACAGTAGGAAAACGACGGGACCAAAATTCTCGTTCGTTATATCCGTGAGTTCTTTATATACCAGGTTCTCTATAACGGGGTTCGACTGTATATATATATATATATATATATATATATATATATATATATAATTTAAATGAAACCCTAAATTCATTGAAAGAGTTCCTCAATCGCAGATTAAGAATTCTTCCCATTTACGATTTGGGGTGAAGATCTGTGAGGCATTTGCAAGAAGACAAACTACTGAAATATCGGAAATAACTCGCGATACGGGCATTCATGAAAGTTTTCCTTTGCAGTTTGATCTTTGTCAGTGTACGTTTCTGAGTTAACAGCCCGTTCTTTTGTCCTCTGTTACAGGCCGCGGTGACCTCGGCGGAATAGAGAGTGAAGCCTTCGATTTCAGCCAGCTGGAAGAATACATCAACGATGACAGCGAAAGCAACATGTAAGACGCATAATGCCTTCTTTCTTTCTTTTGTTGTTACTCTAATTAATTGTGCTTACATATAAGAGGGATAATTCTAGTTATACTATATACATATATGTACATACACACACACACACACACACATATATATATGGATATATATATATATACTCGTTTCTATAAGAAAAGGAGATACGTTGCTAAGCGTACCATCTTTCCGCTTGATTATAAAAAATTTCAAACAATTTAAATTGGTCTGAACATGCGACAGTGGTGATTTATCCCTCACCGTAGGATTTTTTGAGACATCCATAAATAGGGCCGGATATTCGGACCTGACGGCCCCACCCACTATGGAGCCCAACAAGGGGGTGCAGGTTCCTAC
Organism: Dolomedes plantarius; assembly: GCA_907164885.2. Lineage (NCBI taxonomy): Eukaryota > Metazoa > Arthropoda > Arachnida > Araneae > Dolomedidae > Dolomedes > Dolomedes plantarius. The sequence continues at coordinate 25,212,788 of OU015490.1, forward strand.
ACCAGTGCTAATCAGGTCTCTGTGCGCACTGATGAAACTGTCAGATGTCCAGCAGGAGTCCGATTGCTTGAACCCTGAGCAGGTGACAAAAGTCAAACCCACCAGACGATTGATACCCAGGGGAACACAGAGTATCTCCCGTTTACCTGAAGCGGAGGCCGAAGCAGTGTGTTGGGCAACCAAAACTGACCCTCAACTACGAGGATTCCTTTTTCCGGGGACACGGGTCTCCACGCACGGCAAACACGCGGGTGATAAATCCCCCGTTAGAAGCAAGAAGCAACAGAACGGCCACAGCTTCTAATGGGGTGCCCTCGCCTCCGAAGAGTAATCGCACAAAGGGAGAAAAGGAAAAGAGAAAAGAAAGGAAAAGGTAAAGTAAAAGAGTAGAAGAAAAGGGGAAAGGAAAGGTAGTTAGCTGGGGTACCTCGGGATTGCGACACCCGTGTTTACCTAAAGAAGGTAAACCCCCTGATGGGACTAAACACGATTTTAATTTCGAATTTTAAATATTTCAAACTAAATTTTCAATTGTTCAGGTATTTTTATATCTATAAGGATATATATATATATATATATAGGTAGGCGCATTTCATAAAAGAGATGTTCCAAAATATGTGTCAATGGGATGCAGTACCTTAAAGGCCTGTTCACATAGCAGTCCGTTAGCGTAAGCGTTAAATTTTAGCCAATCACATAGCTGAGCTCTATGACATCATCCGTTGACTCACGTATCATCATCCGTGAACACTCCGTTGACCTTTTACGCTTAAACTAACGGACTGCTACTTGAACAGGCCTTAAGTCGGAAACGTTAATTTCATAGGGGAGCGAAAAGAAAACTCGATCAGGCCTAAATTGAACGATTTTAATTTTTGAACGTCGTCTGGTTCTAGTAATACTCGGCAACATGAATGCAAAAGATGAGATGTGCATTTTGCTGTGCAGAGTCGATTTTCGACAGAGAGTGAGACGACGACAGTGTGTTTACGCATATTGCGCAGATGTACGAATTTCTAACCGGTCAAGCTTTGTATATTATTATTATTATTTTTAAATAATCACTAAAGTTTGCTCTATAAAATGCATTTAAAAAAATGAAGAACTAAAAGTATACTTTAATATAGCATTTCTATAGTAGTTTATGTGCCAAATTTTTTTGGATTTTTTTTAAAAAATTTTAAAACTCGTTTTTCTCAAAACTGTGATTTTTTTAACTCTATTTTTTAAAACGCTGTGCTTCCCTAATTTTCTAACCAATCAAGCCAAATTTTTTATGCATACTCCCAAAAGTATTCTGAATAAGATTCACTCGAAAGCTTAGACATCTATTTTCCAGATTAACCCTTCAGCGGGCGCGCCAATTTTTGGAACACCAGCAGGCGCGCGTGGCACAAAGTGCAACGTCTCTTTCAACCTTGATTATTCCTTGTGTAATGATTTTTTTTTTCAAATTGAAAATAATGATTCTGAGTTTTATGACAAGATATAAAATGTTGATAAAATTGAGATATATTTATAATCAAAGGCCAAAGAATGCAGATACAATCGCCTCATTTCAAAACCATCCGGTTTATTGGATCTAAGGACGACTTGCGAATGGATTCCTATTATGTCCAAAAACCTAAAAAACAATGGGATTGTCCATCTTCGTGATATGCGGGGTACCGTGTAATAGCTGCACATTGGATCGACTTGATTAACTCCTGCTTTTGTCGTATTGTAATCCAGTATAATCGCTGGCTTACCACGGTTAAATCACGACTAACAATGAATGGAAATGAATACAAGGGTCATAAAATCAGACCTGTATTAGAAAGGGTTGTAACTATAAATAGAATGTGCTTAGAACATTCAAACCTTACATGTGAAAACAAACCATTCAAAATTACGAAAATGTTGCACTTTGAACACTGGCGTGCCCGCTGAGGGGTTTAAATATACTTTTTCTTGTGCTGCATCGCAAAAAGATGCAGAATCCAATTCTTTTTTTTTGTAATTTTGATCCTAATTTGGATATATATATATATATATATATATTTAAAACTTAAACTCACGGCGCAACAGTCCGATGTGGACAAGGCCCGGCGGCACCCATCTCCGCTTTCGTAACCGTGGGCTTGGGGTGCCATACAGCATATGTCACAGTCAGGTGGTCAACCTGACGTGGGGACCCCCAGAGTTTAGTTCCCAAGCATGCTTGGTCCTCATTTTATCAACCCACTGAAGGGATGAAAGGCTGAGACGACCTTGCCCTTGGACCCTGGACCTGTGGGATGGCAGCTTGACGCTTTTAGCCACTACGCCACCGGGCTTCTTTTATATATATATATATATATATATATATATTATAACACTTCCGGGCTGTACTCATCTTTCAATTGAAGCCCTCGGTAAACAAACGGCCGGTTAGGCCTAATTTCGATTTCAGATGTGGATCAGAATTTTTTCTTATCTAAAAACTAATATCTTCTCCATCAAATCACGTTTATTCAGCCTATTTTTCTATAAAACATTCAGAACTAAATAAAAATTGGATGTTTTTAGCTGTATATTTAACAGATTTTAAAATTCTGTTTACTTTTGCGATGAATTCTGAAAGTAAACAAACTTGAATGTGAATGAATCAAGTAGCTCAAAAATTCATATCGCGTAGTGAGCTGTAAAAAACTGGATGGCAGTCTACTACTCCAATCGCATGAAAAACTAAATAAATAAAAAATAATGAAGGGTTTGCTTTTACAAGGTGTGGATTAAATGCAATATTGTTAGATAATTCGGGATATTTTTTAACTTTCATATACTTTTTCCATTATGACGTCATTATTAATATTATGACGTCAAAGTGACGGGTTACCTTCTAGTATATATATATATATATATATATATATATATATATATATATATATATATATATATATATATATATATAAGTGTGTGTGTATGTGTATGTGTATGTACCTATATGTATATGTAACTAGAATTATCCTTCTTACATGTCCCCCCTTGCGGACACCTTAAATCGAATGTTTGCAACTGAAACTACATCTTCGCATATCTGTTTTCTCCGGCAGCTACTTCCACGACGCCCTGGTCACCTCTAGCGAGCTGAGAGTCCCCGGGGCGAGCGACAAGCCCCACTTCGCGCCCCCTCGCAAAGAGCCGGCCACGCAGCTGCCCGCCGCCGCAGAGGTGTCGGACGTCCGCGGCCAAGCTCCCATCGGCCATGCCTGCGTCGGCCAACCCGAGCAGCAGAAGAACGGATACGGGAGAGACATCGGCCCGTCCTTCACAAAACCGTGAGTACGCCCACGGCACATCCTAGCTTGGCGCCCTTGGCGATCGAACAGTATCTATATATTTAAGCTACTAAGTCGACTTTTTGGGCAGTCCGTGAGAGAAAACTACCGCATCCATTTACTTAATTTTGGTCTTAAACGAAAGATTGCAATCTGTAGATTTGTCAAATTTGGTTTCTGTAACCGCAATTTCTATTCATTAGCGATAATTTACAATTAAAAATTGATTTCTGCGCCGGCGCAGTGGCATGTTTAAATCTGGCTTTAGAAACTCGCTGTTTCTGCGCATGCTCAGTGACATGTTTTAATGATAAACACGCTTATTCCGAGCAGTTCCTCTAGATCTCACTCTGCCATTTTTATTTTTATGATAATTATGTTTGTGAAATATAAGATTAAAACTGATAGAAATTGTTTATTTAGCGCTGTTTAACGAGCGATAATTTACCATTAAAAAAATTGCTTTCTGCACATGCTCAGTGAATATTTTTAAGTCTGGCTTTAGATACTCACTAAGCACGAGGCCGCTATTAAACACATTAATTTGTTTCTGCGCATTATTACGATTTTCAACATCTAGCAATGATGAGTATAATTTGTGTATTAGTACATTTATTTACTATCTAGCCGTCATGTTTTGACGGGCATCAACTAGTCTTTATTTAAGTTGCTTAGCCGATTCTTTGGGCAGTCCTTGAGCGAAAACTCTACTGCATCAGTTTACTCCATTTTGGTCTCAAACGGAAGATTTTAATCTAGAGATGTGTCAAATTTGGTTTTTGAAACCACAATTTCTATTAATGAGCGATAATTTACAATTTAGAAATTGCTTTCTGCGCATGCTCAGTGACACGTTTAAATCTGGCTTTAGGTACTCACTAGCTGAATACCCGTGCTTCGCTACGGAGTACATTCAGATTAAATACAACGGTCAATGTATGCAATTAATGCCAAAAATATGTATAAATATATTTATAATAAATACAACGATCAATGTATGCAATTAATGCCAAAAGAAAATATTCAAATTAAATCTAATAGAACATACTAAACAATATAGTACAGTTTGAGCAACATTTCTTTTGCTGTATTTTAATATTTTTATTGGATAATGTCCAATCGTCTGCCGCATTAGCAAGAAAAAAAAAATTTTTTTTGTTAATTTATTTCGTTGTTATCCACGTGACGCAAAATTAGTTTAAAGTATCACAAAAAGAAAAGAAACCACGTGATCAACATTTAATAAATTCTAAAAATTAATCTTTAAAAATTCACCAAAAATCAGAAAATGGAGGTAAAGATTCGAAAATGATTTCATTTCAAAGGAATTTTTGGAATCTTTCTCGTGATATAAATTTTATAACCCTCAAATTATTATTTTAAATGCAAACTTTAAATGGAAACTTGTGAGACATAGAATTAAACCTGACCGAAATTGTTTATGTCGCCTATTTCTTTTGATTGGATTCAACAGCAATTGTTGACTGAGTATAAAGATGTTTATTAGTACATTTATTTACTAGCCAGCTGTCATGTTTTCACGGATACCAACTAGTGATATTTTTAAATTGGAATGATTCGGTGAAAAAAAAATGCTATGTTATTCATAAACATAAACTCATGCTAAAGCATAATTTCATTTCGATTTCGTGATTCATGCCGTCTATCCTTATCAAGGGTAAAAAGAAATGATTTTTACAGAAAAAAGAATGAAGTGGCAATGTTAACAGACGATGGGGATGCAACGATTTTGTTACACCTATCTGTGAAACACATAAGTATCACATGATATTGAAAAAAGTACAAAATTATGTCGTCAGATGCGTCATGATTAGGAACTCGCAGGGCCAACCCTAATCTCCATGACTTTCGGAACAATTCATTAGCCTTATTACGAGAATTTTTTATACAGTCGAACCCCGTTATAACGAACTTCAAGGGACCAAAGGTTTTCTTTGCTATATCCGGTGGTTCGCTATATCCGAACTATTAAGAAAAATGTTAGAGTTCACAAAATATATAACTCATTAGTTGCTATGTATATTAAATAACGATGTATTGAAAGAATGATAAAATCTATTAAAAATGATCATTAATGAATTAAATTGACTAAAATCGTTTACATTAAACTGACACAATACTAATTAAATTAACTAAAAATGAAGACAAATGGAAATAAATTCATTTTACCCTTAATTGTTGCTCACTGTTTCGATACAGAAGTAATCGGTAATCTTCTGCCGACATGATGCCGATTTCAAAAATAATTTATGAATTTCTTTGTCCAAATACATCAAATGTCTCCAACACTCTTTCTTCCACTGTTTGTGTAGACAAAAACTCATTAATGACACGCATCGCTGCTGTAGCATCTGAAATGGTGGGTATTTCACAAAATTATGTGCTCCTCTTCATCAATTATGTGCTCCTCTTCATCAGCAACAGATGCAGAATCTTCGATTTCAGAAGGATTTATTTTAATTTCATCCACAATATCTTCATCATTCGGCGACCCCCTGTGACTGCAGCGTTGGTGGCGAGGAAAATGCTGACCATGTTCTGTTTTTGTGTTCGAAGTACCGCAGGGAGAGAAATATTTTTAAATTAGCTCTTAAGGACTTGAATATTAACTGGCCTCCCAATTTCTTTCTGCTCGTTTCTGGGAAGTGTGCTTTCGGCTTATTTTGTAAAATTTATTGTAAATATTTGTAATTCTTCTTAGTTTCTTTTTCTTTGTTTTGTTTTGTCTGTTTCTTCTGTTTTCTTAGTGTTTTATACTTACCTCTGTAAGTCCCGTGTGATACTTTGTGGTACACGGGAAATTTTATGTGTATTTTTAATTAAAAAAAAATATATATATATATATATATATATATATATATCTTCATCAGTCGGATTTTCACATGTAATGACTTCATCATCACATGTTTCGAACAATTACACGCCACAATCTGAGAATGATGAAATTTTGTGCTTTTCTATCCACATCGCGATAGGTAAATCTTCATCATCTTCTTCTTCAACATTCTTTGCTTCTTCAACATCCTTTGTATCTTCGACATTCTTAAAAAGTTTAAAAATTTTTAAAAATTCAATTGTCTGAAAAAAATGTTCGTTATAGCCGATTCTTAAAATTTCGGAGGTTCGCTATAAAAGGATAAATTAGTATTAAATACAATAGGAAAACGGCGGGACCAAAATTTTCGTTCGTTATATCGGGAGTTCGTTATATATCGGGTTCGCTATAACGAGGTTCGACTGTATACATTAACCTACCTTAAAATATTTATCGTCTTATCTATTTATTTTTTGCTAACTTTTTTTTTAGTCGCTTCTCTTTCATTTAAACATCCTTCAAACATTACGATGGCATTATCCCGTGTGTTAAGGGATGTTATTATTATCACAATGCTATAGTTATTTCGATCAGGAAGTCTCCAGTTATGGAATAAGCGATCGTTCCTGAATCGTTTGGACTCGTAAACGAAGGACGGCGAAGGGAACCTTTCAAAAGAGCCGTATCTGATGCTGCCAGGGGGATTTCACCTTTTGTACTCGCACATTTTAATGACTTGCTACTGTAATCTCCCACGACCCCCAGGACTACAAAAGTCCCAATCTTTGGTGTAGCTGACGATCCGCGTTCTATCGCGAGTCACCTAATCACTTACAATTATTTTGCTTTTAAAGCTGTCGCGTGTAACGTCATAAAATAAGAATTAGAATTATCATGAGAAAAAAACTTAAAAATCTAACCCCCGCGAAAAAAAGTCACAATCAGTGATGACAAATTATAAAAATATTTGCAGAATAAGCCAGAGGATTGCTAAAACTTCTTAAATATTTATAGAGTATACTGAACTATTGGTATTCTGGGCGTCTTTTTTTGAGTGAGTGTTTCATGAATCAAATCTTTTGTCTTATTGTGTCCTTTTTACAAATTGACGTCAATCAGCAATTTTAATTAATTATTTTTTATTTTCCCTCAGCCATCATTTACCTGACAGCCCTCCAGATTCAGGATCGGAACCGCCATTTTCTCCACCTAACGAAGGTAAGACCGAATATTCGATCACAACCTGAAATATCCTCTGTTTATTTGAACTGGGAAACAAGCTGAAACATTCTCAATTTATGTTCTCTTCAAAACGAGCTAAAATATCCTCAGTTTAATTGCACTGAGAAACAAGCTGAAATATTCTCAATTTAAGTTCTCTTCAAAACGAGCTAAAATATCCTCAGTTTAATTGTACTGAGGAACAAGTTGAAATGTTCTCAATTTATGTTCTCCTCAAAACGAGCTAAAACATCCTCAGTTTAATTGCACTGAGTAACAAGCTGAAATATTCTCAATTTATGTTCTCTTCAAAACGAGCTAAAATATCCTCAGTTTAATTGCACTGAGAAACAAGCTGAAATATTCTCAATTTATGTTCTCTTCAAAACGAGCTAAAACATCCTCAATTTAATTGCACAGAGGAACAAGCTGAAATATTCTCAATTTATGTTCTCCTCAAAACGAGCTAAAACATCCTCAGTTTATTGCACTGAGGAACAAGCTGAAATATTCTCAATTTATGTTCTCTTCAAAAACGAGCTAAAATATCCTCAGTTTCTTTGCACTGAGGAACAAGCTAAAATACTAAGATGATGTCGGTTATAAAACAAGACAAAGATTGCACCTGTATCACTGGTTCTTAATTGATGATACTGGAGAACCCAAGAAGTGGTCAGCAGTTATATAAAAATATGGTTTTATCATTTGAAAACAACCGCGAATTTAACAATTTTATTAAATCGGGAAAAAAACACTTTTTTTGTCCCGAACTTTTTGTTCAAATTAAAAGAAAAAAAATCCTTGTATTTCTTCAGTTTCATGATGTTTTTAGTAGGAAGAATTCCCTGTTCTGCTTAAAATCCCTGCAATTTTTTTTTTCTGTGATGTGGAGTCAGCCATTTTACAGCTAGTATAACAAATGCAAGCTCAAAAATCTGATCCACTGCTAAGTTTTCAGTGGCATTTACGTTTCATATTAAGTTTACTATTACGTTAAATGTGTTGTTGTTATTAAGTTTATATGTAAGTTTTTATTTATGTTGTTTATTGCAAAAAAGTTCATTTATTCAGAACATGTAACTCATTTTTGCCTCTAAAGGGGTTGATTGGGGGAGGCTCCCCGACAAATGTATTATTTTCTTCTTCTCAAAGTGAACTTTAAAAACTCATTAGTCGACGAATTAATAAATAATAATGAAAACATAAGTATAAATATACATGACTGTACACAAGACAAATTAAAAATATATAAAAACCCATCGAAAATGAATGTCCTATTTTTGCATCGTCAGTCGATTGTCATCATTGAAAAGAGCCTTGGTACTGTAACTAAGCTGTGAAGTAACTGATTTCATGTCCAGAATTTCATATTTTTCTACTTAAATCTATATTAAATTGACAAATAAAATTAAAATTAAATTACAAGATAAAAATAACTTTTTATATACCATGTTTTTAAATTTTCTGTTGAATCATATAAACTTGAGAATTCTATGTATTAATAAATACTTTTTTAAAAATTTTTTGATGAATTATCCCATCAACTTGAAAGAAAAGGAATTTAATTGGAAGTTAACTTTCGTTTAACTTTTCGTTCCTGTCCCGGCCGATAGATGGCTGCACCAGTCTAAAAAACAAAGTTAACTGAAAATAACTGAAGGTTAATTCAATTCTGCTTAAATATGTCTAAAATAATTAAAAAATGCATTGTCATCGTGTTCTGAGCTATTCTAAAAGTTTCAAATGTCTAGCTAGTCGGGAAGTTAGTTAAAAATCGATTGCAAGATTTGTACGGGAAAAACACACAAACACACACAGAAATAATTACAAGATAAAAAGAACTTTTATATACCATGTTTTTAAATTTTGTGTTGAATCATATAAACTTGACAATTCTATGTATCAATAAATACTTTTTAAACATTTTTTTGATGAATTATCTCTTCAAAGTGAAAGAAAATGAAGTTAATTGGAAGTTAACTTACATTTAACTTTTCTTTCCCGTTCCGACCAATAGATGGCGGCACCAGTCTACAAAACAAAATTAACTGAAAATAACTGAAAATTAATTTAATTCTGCTCAAAGATGGCTAAAAGTATTTAAAAATTGCATTGTCATCGTGTTCCGAGCTATTCTGAAAGTTTCAAATGTTCAGTTAGTCGGGAAGTTTGTTAAAAATCGATTGCAAGATTTGTACGGGACAAACACACACACAAGAAAGCGAGTTAATAAAAACATGGAAATAAACAGAAATTAAACCAACTAAAATCGGTGTAAAACCAGCCAATGTTTATGTTGTCGGTCGATGGAGATTGAGAAATGGCGCTGTTTCTCTCACTTGGTGGTATCCAGTTGACTTGGCGACCAAAATTTCAATCTCTTTACAAGAATTTAGGACCGCGCCTTGAGATTCGTGCTTCAGATTGCTCGAAAGGAATGAGTTGAGGACAATATTTTCAATCATAGCCGGGCGAAAAATCCCTCCGGTTTCCGGAGAAATCGCTCTAGAATCGTACGTCCGAGTACAACCGAAGATATTCGGAATATTACCATACTACACTGACAAATCTGTGTGGATAGACCTCTCTGATGAGCCCCCCGTCCTCTTTTTCAGATCCCAAGCTGAGGTGTCCTTCCATAGAGCTCCTCCACCACCAGCATCATCATCATCATCACCTGGGCGCCGACATGTCCTCCGTCCATCCCCCGGAAGAGGTCCTCAAGCACCCATACCTGGGGTTCGCGATGCCTCCCAAGCACGTCCCAGACTCCTCATCCTCCACATCGCCCACGTCCACGTCCTCCTCATCGCCCCACCACCATCAACACGGCGGAACGAGGCACCACTCGGTGAGTCTGCACCACCTCGCCAGAGAGAACGTTGCCTCCTTTCCACCATTTCAGTCGTTCTAGCAAGTGGAAGGGCGTTACCTTTTTTTATATCCTTTTGAAAGAAGTTATTCACTCGTAAAAGTGGGAACACATTATCTTTTTTCCCAACTTTAATAGAAAGCAATTCACTCCAGAAAAAGGGAAAAATTACTTTTTTCCATCTTTAATAGACAGAAAATATCTCCAGAGAGTGGGGGAAATTACCTTTTTTTCATCTTTAATAGAGAGTAATTCATTCGAGAAAGTAAAGAAACATTACCTTTTTTCCCATCTTTAATAGACAGTAGATCACTCCAGAAAGTGGGGAAAAGATTACCTTTTTTAACATCTTAAATAGAGAGTAATTCACTCGATAAAGTAGAAGAGCATTACCTTTTTCCCATCTTTAATAGAGAGTAATTCATCCAGAAAAAGGGAAAAATTACTTTTTTCCATCTTTAATAGATAGAAATTATCTCCAGAAAGTGGGGAAAGTTGCCCTTTTTTAGATCATTAATAGAGAGTAATTCACTCGAGGAAGTGGAGAAACATTACCTTTTTTTCCATCTATAACAGACAGTAATTCACTCCAGAAAGTGGGAAAAGAATTAACTTTTTTAACATCTTAATTAGAGAGTAATTCATTCGAGAAAGTAGAAGAGCATTACCTTTTTTGCCATCTTTCGTTCCCGTTCCAGCCGAGAGATGGCTGCACCAGTCTACAAAACAAAATTAACTGAAAATGAATTCGATGCTGCTTAAAGATGGCTAAAAGTATTAAAAGGATGCATTGTCATCGTGTTCTAAGCCATTCTAAAAGTTTCAAATGTCTAGCTAGTCGGGAAGTTAGTTAAAAATCGATTGCAAGATTTGTACGGGACAAACACACAAACAAACAAGAAAGCAAGTTAATAAAAACAGGGTAATAATTGAAAAGGCATGATCAGACTAGGGAAATGCTCTGAGGAAGGCCATAGGTGCCATGCCAGACATACTTATGATGATGGTACCCATGAATGTAGAAAATTCCACCTGTTGAACTCGTATGTGTTCCGTTGAGTTGTTGTTACTCCCTTTTGCTGTCTTTTGTAAATTTCTCTTGAACAGATTCTCCGAATGTCGCCATTTGGCGAAAAAGTCGCAGGACCGAATTTGGATGGGTATTACTAAATCGAGACACACTTTTGCAAATTTCTCAGTTATTCCCTGTTTTCAGCGTTTGTATAAAAAGGCCTCTGTTCTCTTCCTGCAGCCTGTTCCCGCCAGTCCCGTGCCCGTCCATTCCACACATTCGACGTCCATGCCCGTCCTGGCCAACCCCGCCAGCAATCTGACTGGACAACTGATCACCCAGATTCCACAGTCCATTTTGTCGCCATACGTCAGCAACACTCTACAACCACAGATCATCACGACGTCGGGGCCGCACCTCAGCCACCTGTACGCCGGGTGAGTGGCGATCGCAAGCTCTTCTTCCAATATTCCAGGATATATATATATATATATATATATACATATATATATATATATACATATATATATATATACATACATATATATATATATATATATATATATACATATATATACATACATATATATACATACATATATATATATATATATATATATATATATATATATATATATATATATATATATATATACTTATATATATATATATATATATATATATATATATATATATATATATATATATATATATATATGAAACTAGCTGAATACCCGTGCTTCCCTACGGAGTACATTCAATTTAAATACAACTGCCAATGTATGCAACTAATGCCATATATATATATATATATATATGTATATACACTGCTGGCCACCCAAATTGCAACACCAAGAAAGACAAGAGATATCACAACAAAATTTATTTTGTAGATAACATGTTGACCAAGTATCAAATGATTAAATTTATAGACTTCTGTGAAGTGTGGTTCCTGCCAAAATCAGTAGCCAGAGTAGCCGCCATTGTTGAAGATCACCGCTGCCACACGCCTCGGCATTGATTCAAAGAGACTTTGGATGAGTTCTTGGAGTACAGCAGACCAAGCAGCTTCCACACGTTGCCAAAGTTGATTTGCTGTGGCAGCTGGGGATGGAATCTGGGTCAATCGTAGAGCAACCATGGACCACATGTTTTCTATCGGCGAAAGATCCGGAGAGCGAGGCGGCCAGGGAAGCAATTCAATCTGGTGATTGACGAAGAACCGTTGGACAATGCGTGCCACGTGTGGTCGCGAATTATCCTGTTGAAATATGGCTGTGGGCAAGCCCTGAAGGTAAGGAAGGACAACTGGCTCCAACACCTCGGAGATGTAGCGCTGGCTGTTTAAAGTACCGGCAATTCGTACTAGAGGTGTGCGAGAGTGATATCCAATACCGCCCCATACAATAATACCCGGTGCAGGACCAGTGTGCGGTGCATAACGCAGCTGTTCAGCATCCTCTCTTCACGGTGTCTCCAGACTCGAATGCGACCATCGTGGTGTTGCAGACAGAAGCGTGACTCGTCAGTAAAGACAATTTCATTCCATTCTGCCGTCCACATCCTTCTGTCATCGCACCATTGGCGGCGGAGACGTCTGTGGTTCTGCGTCAAGGGTAGACAAAGCAATGGACGTCTTGCGGACAGACCACTCTGCTGTAAACGGCGTCGAATGGTACGCGCAGACACTGGATGACGCGTTACAGACTGCATGTGCTGTGCTATGGTTCGTGATGTGACTGAGCGATCCGTCACTGCCATGCGCACAATTTGCCTATCATCACGTGAAGTGGTGCGCTAAGGTGGATGCGATCGAACACGCCGGTCCATCGTACCTTCCTGCATCCAACGATCACATATCCGCATTACAGTTGTTTGGTTTCGTCCAACACGACTACCGATTTCCCTGAAAGATAATCCACAATCTCGGTAGGCCACTATCCTTCCTCTGTCGAACTCGGATACTTGATCAAAAGATGATCACTGTTTTCGACGAGGCATAATTGATCGTTTTTTTGAAAAAACCAGAAGAAAAACACAATTGCCGAACTTGAAATCGTCGAAATCTCCAAGCCTTAAATAGCGCTTTGAAGTGGCGCCACAGGCGCGCGTGATGTGTGTCTGCGCTGAAATTCTAATCATTTGCATATCTCTTTTCCCCTAATGCATGTTGTAAATTTCATGTTATTTGCATGTTTCCTTCAGGGTGTTGCATTTACAGTGGCCAGCAGTGTATATATATATATATATATATATATATATATATATATATATATATATATATATATATATATATATATATATATATGTGTATATATATATATACAAAATATCGTAACGGATATTTTTATAGACAAAATAATGTAAAAGAAAGTATACAAATTAAATACAACAGTGAATGTATGCAATTAATTTGTATGTTTAATACCCATAAAACATACTAATTTGAATTAAATCCTTTAAAAACTTCCATCTCAATTAGTGTAGTGGTTAAATTTTATCTGTTACCGTATTTTAATTTTTTTTTGTCAATTTATTTCGTTGTTATGCACGTGACGCAAAATTAATTTAAAGTATCACAAAAAGGAAAAAAACCACGTGATCAGCATTTAATAAATTAAATTCTAAAAATTAATCTTTAGAAATTTACCAAAACTCAGAAAATGTAGGTAAAGATTCGAAAAAGATTTCATTTTAAAGGAATTTTTATGATCTTTCTCGTGATATAAATTTTATAACCCTCAGATTATTTTTTAAATGCAAACTTTAAAAAAATGTTTCAAAACAGCTTAAGAATATAATTTAAAAAATCTATGAATTTTTCAAAAATCTTAGTGCACCCCATTACACTGTAAGAAGAATTTCCATGCAAAATGTCAGCCCTTTAGGTCCAGCGGTTTGGCCTGTGCGTTATTTGTCAGTCAGTCAGTTACAGAACTGTTTTATGTATATAGATAATGAGCAAAAGTAGAAGTTGTGATAATTCATTGATAATTGTGGAATTTATTGTTAATTGTCTATGTGATAATCGAAGTGAAAATTCATTGTTAATGTAGACTTTTTTGACACTAAAATGCTACTGCTGTCACTTTCGACTGATCTGTGTTTTGCAAGCTCGCCAAAATTTCCGATAAATCAGAAAATACAACAGTGCCTTGGCGACGATTAACAGAGGAAGAAAAAAACACTGAATATTTAATCAATACCACTTTAATGCGTATTGAAATTTTCGAATCGGGTATGTTTTGTTTATTTTTAATTTTTTTAGCGACGTGGTTCTATTATTCTCACTTCCACAGACCTGCATTTCTGCCTATTTCAAGTTCGCAGAAATTTCCTCCAAAACATGCAACCATAGCAACGACGTTTAACAGAGGATGCAAAAAAAAAAAAAAATAAATAAATAAATAAATAACGAATTTAATCTATAAACACTTTGGTGCCGGTTTAAAATATCAAACCGAGTTTTCTTTTTCTTTAATTCTAATATTTTTACATCATAAAGGTTTAAAATATAATGATTTGGAACTTTTATGATGTAATATTGACTATAATCTATGTATATATATATATATATATATATATATATATATATATATATATATATATATATATATATATATATATATATAACAGTTCCGTAACTGACTGACTCACTGACATACAAAGCAGAGACCAAACCGCTGGACTTAAAGGGCTGAAATTTTGCATGGCGATTCTTCTTATGGTGTAGGGGTGCACTAAGAAAGATTTTTGAAAAATTCTTATGTTTTTTTAATTAAATTTTTAAGCTGTTTTTGTAACTTTTTTTAAGTTTACATTTAAAATAATAATTTGAGGGTTATAAAATTTATATCACGAGAAAGATCATAAAAATTCCTTTAAAATGAAATCTTTTTCGAATCTTTACCTCGATTTTCTAATTTTTGGGGAATTTATAAAGATTCATTTTTAGAATTTAATATATTAAATGCTGATCCCGTGATTTTTTTTTCTGGTACTTTAAATAAATTTATCGTCACGTGCATTACAACTAAATAGACAAAAAAAATATTTTTTTCTTTCTAATGCAGCAGACGATTGGATATTATAAAAAAAAAAAAATCCTTACAATTATATATATATATATATATATATATATATATATATATATATATATATATATATATATATATATATATATATATATATACATATATATATGTATATATATGTATATGTATATATGTATATATATGTATATGTATATATATATATATATATATATATACATATATATATATATATACATATATATATATATATATATATATATATATATATATATATATATATATATATATATATATATATATATTGTGTATGTGTGTGTGAGAATTATCATGTCAGTTTAAAATGCTAACTTGACTGCATGTCAATTTTAGAGGAGATGACTTCTTGTACGACAACCTGTCCAGTCCTGTTACTTCGACGACCCCCGGCAGCAAGAAACGCAAGCTGCCCGAGTCTCCGAAACAGCACAGGAGCCATCATCACAACGGGGTGCACGTGAAAACCGAACCCAGTGAGTACGAAGTGCCCTTAGATCAAAAACTCTTCCTTAACCCTTTCAGGGGAGCTGTTCGCACAGTGCGAATGCCTAAAATCTTGTCTTCTTTTCACTTGCTTTCAATGTTTTCAAATTTAAATTAGCAGAAAAATGGCTAGTGCTGCCATCTGTTATCAGTTTAAAGAAGTAAAAAGCCTTTTGCAACCTTTAATTGGAAAATTTTTCACGATTTCTTAGGTAAAAAAAAATCGGTAAAAATAGCTGCACTGTGCTAAGAGTCGTGGTCGTTGCCCCTGAAAAGGTTAAACGCCGAACCTGGTCGGTGTCTTAAAGCTTTAACCAGTGAGGTTGAACCTGTAGTGCTAAAAAATTGAGCGTCCTAACCACACTGTATTGATAAAAGCTGAATAACGAGATCGTGTGATTACAATACACTGCACTACACACTATGCGTGCTAATTTATGCATGGGGGCAAGCAGAAAACTCTAAAATGCAGGTAATCCTAATGTAGCCCAATACACTATAAATTATGAAGTTTTCAGCAATTCGGGTCGCAAATATGAATTATTTTATATAGTCGCTCTTTTAAAATTATTTATTAATCGGGCCATACATGTAGAATACGATTTATTCTGTACGGTTGCTCTTGCAAAATTATGTATTAATCGGTTCATAAATGTAAAACATTAGTATATGTTTTTCAATATTATTTTAGCATATTATTCAGTACATTTAACGTATATCTAATCTATCATCTGATCGTAAAATAATCTATCGTCTAATCTACATCTAATCCATGCAGATAAAAATTAGTCATGCCCAATTTGAGAATTTTAGCAAGAAGGAAACGGACAAAGAAATAATGTTTGATGCACGGAATTTAGTGTCAAAGAGTACACTGAGGCAGCAAAAAGCTACTCTATAAAAAATATGCAAGAACTGAACGAAGAAATCCTTCACTACAGATGAAAGCTTTCATGTTGCCCTGTGAGATTACTCACAAAAACATTACGCTTAAGACGAAAAATTGTCTGTTTTTGGTTTTTGAAAAGTCAGACGATAATTGTTTGTTAAATTTTTGGCCCCCAAAGGTGTGGCGTAGGTGTTTATAATCTGACTCCAATATATAAAAACTACTAATTTATTCTTACAAACAAAAAAGGTAATACAGCACAATGTGACGTCATTCTGCAGGCGGGAAATTTGCATGATGCGACGTATTTCTGCAGACGAGAATTTTCGTATGTGTGTTGCCACAAATTAAACACCGAGCAGCGGTAAAATTATTCGCAACATTTAAAACTTTAAAACTCCATTTCTTACTTGGGATTCCATATATCATATTTTCATATAGATTAATCGTTGTTGTCGAGAGCAATTGAATGTGATAACTAGGTAAAATTTCTTACTGGAATTACTTTTAGTTGTTTATTCAAATGCATTAATTTATTGATATAAAAAGAAAAAAACAGTTTTCATGAATTTTCGGTGGAGTGTTTAAGTTACTTTATTATTCTCCGAAATCACTTCTAAAAATAATAAGTTACATAATAATAGTAATGATCATGATGAGGTAGTGATAATAGTAAAAATATCTAACTACATGAGGTAATGAAAATTTGATAACTCCTTTTAAGTGTTCAGGTACTTTTTAAAGACCAAGAGATTCGACAAACATTCTATTTTCAATCCCCAGTAGTTTCTAAAATAATTTATTAAGAAATATTCAAATTTTACTGTGAGTTAAACACTCTTTTTTCTTTATAAATATTGCACTCAATTTTTTCTAGCTCTAAGAGAATTTTTTTTATTTTTTTAAATTTTAACCGTTGTTTTTTTCATTGTTATGTGATTGAGCGCATAATATCACCAGAACAGTTGGCTAGAATACCATGAAAATTTATACACGTTCAATATAAACATGTATCATTAAAATGACGAACAATTATGTCATTCCTACCATAAAAATTTGAATTACAATAAAATTTATCAAAAAAATTTCTGAAATTTAAAAAAAAAATTACATTTTTTTTTTTCTCTACGAAGAACTAAGAATTTTGATTTCAACGTTCGTCATTTTAAAGATATATTATGCAGCTCAATTTTAAAATTAAAAAAATATGTATATTCATTAATATACGGACGCAAGTCTGCGCGCAATGACATAAAATTGAAAAAAACAATGGTTCAAATTTTAAAAAAAATTAAAAATTTTTCCCCAAGCTAGAAAAAAAGTCATATATATAAAGAAGCTATATTTATAAAGTGTGTTTAACTCGCAGTAAAATTTGCATATTTCTTAATAAATTATTTTAGAAACCAGTGGCGTAGCGAGCATAACTGGCGCCCGGGGCACGATACCTTTGTGGCGCCCCCCCCCTGAAAAACATATAGTAATATAATATATAGACCCTATATTGGCGCCCTCGATAAACATATAATAACATAATATATAGACCTTATATTGGCACTCCCCCCCGAAAAGCATATAGTAACATAATATATAGACCTTATGTTGGTGCCCTCCCCTAAAAAAAATAGTAACATAATATATAGACCTTATATTGGCGCCCCCCACAAAATAATATAGTAATATAATATATATACCTTATATTGGCGCCCTCCCCGAAAAACATATAGTAATATAATATATAGACCTTATATTGGCATCCACCTCGAAAACATATAGTAATATAATATATGGATCTTACATTGGCGCCCGGGGCATGATAGACCCCCTTCCCCCCCCCCCCCCTTTGCTATGCCACTGTTAGAAACTACTGGTGATTGAAAATAGAATAGGTTTGTCGAGTCTCTTGGTATTTAAAAGGTACCTGACCCCTTAAAGAACGTGAACATCTGAGAGAAGCAGTCTTACATTGATAAAAAAAAAAAAAATGTTAAATTTCAATCGCCTTCATGTTTATATTTATTTTATGTCTTAATTAAAAATTCCCGCCGTAAAAAGGCTATCCTAAGATACCTATATGAGGAATACATGATTTTCCAGGCGCTCCATCTCCCGATGCATCTTCGACGGTACTGCCATCTAGTGAGGATGATTACGGTTTCGATCTCAGCGCGGCAGATGCGAGCGCACTCTTTGTTGACTCCAGCTATCAGTGTATCCGATTTCAACCATTCCAGCAAAACACGTGGTCGCAGTTACTGGACAAAGACATGAAAGAAATGTAAGTAATGCGCATCTTAGGTCACAGAAATTATCAATTCAATATGTTTTATCAAAGAAGGAAAATCGAAAGAATAAGGATTTTTCCTTCTAATGTTATTTTTGTTAAGAAGCATGGAAAATTTATAAATACATTTAAAAATAAATTGCTTCTAAATCCGCCAACAAAACACTGACATTCCAGTATTGCAGTATCCCGTATTTCATGTAACTGTTTTATGTTGTCAGTTAAAAAAAAAAAAAAATATTTTCTGCCTCATAGTAAATGTTTATTCTTTACTGCATTTCGCAAATTGGCTTCATAAATTATCACAGAGCCATAAAAATATTACTTGAAGTTAAAGTATTCGTTTGCTTATAGTTAACTGTAACTGAGGTTTTGAAGGTTTATTTTTTCTTACACACACACACACACACATATATATATATATATATATATATATATATATATATATACAGCACCCGCTCTAGAGGTTACGTCGCCCCGGACAAAAAGACAAATTGCCGCCCCTTAAGAATATATATATTTCTTAAATATAGGTACATATTTTTTATTTTCAATAAAAATCAAATCATTTTATTTAAATTTTAATAAAAGCATATTTTTAGAAAGAAACATATAACATAACATAACATTGATAATCAAGCAGTACAAAACAGTAGAAATTAAGAAATATCTTTACCTAGCCACAAATTGTTAACCATATAATTTTTTACATTTTTAAATGCTATTAAAAATGTGTATTATTGCACAAACAATGAAAATGCCATTATTTTGAAAATAAAACAAGGTAACATCAACTACGCTAAAATCCCAAAAAAAAACCTGTTTTCTAACTTTCAGTTCTGCAAACTTTTTTATTACATCCTTTAAATTTACTTTGTGAGCACTTTCATGCTCAATTGCCAAAATGGCCAAACCACAAAGATGATTTTGTGTAGTAGTCGAACGCAAAAAGTTCTAGTGCTTCGTGAGTACTCCATGAAGCTACAGATATATATACAGATGTATATATATATATATATATATATATATATATATATATATATATATATATATATATATATATATATAATATATATAAATAAATATATATAAATATATATATATATATATATATATATATATATATATATATATATATATATATATATATAAATGTATATGTATATATATATATGTATATATATATATATATATATATATATATATATATATATATATATATATATATATAATTTTTTTAAATGATTTAAAAACCTCATGGCCATACAACGAAATGAAAATCCGCCCTTTGTTGACATGTCGCGCCATCTGCCTGTGAGCGACCATAATTGGTGAATTTTTCCCAAGAATTCCCCATTGAAGCTTACGCTCCTCCTTTAGCTTCATGGAGTTTCTCGTAAATGCCTTCCACTCTCCTCTGTTGCCAACACATTCATGTTTCTTTCCGACGCAGTCCCAGTCCGCAGTTCCGGGTGGACGCCGACAAGGGTTTCAACTTCAGCAACGCGGACGAGTCCTTCGTGTGCCAGAAGAAAAACCACTTCCAGGTGACGGTGCACGTGCAGGCCACGGCCGACGCCCGGTACGTCCGGATGGCGGAAGGGGGCACCAGACCCGTCGAGAGGTTCGCCCTGCACTTCCACGGCGTCAAGGTAACTCGGTCCTTCAAGACGCACTCGCTTCTTTTTGCAGATATCGCTATAACAAAAGCTATTTTTTTGTAATAATTACAAGATGAAAAGAACTTTTTATATACCACGTTTTTTAATTTTCTGTTGAATCAAATAAACTTGACAATGTAGTATTTATATGTATTAATAGGTATACGCATTTATATTATATATGTATATGTATTATGTATATGTATATGTATTAGTATTATGTATATATATTATATAGGTATATGTATTTTTATTATATATGTATATGTATGTATTTATATGTATATATATATGTATTTTTATTATATATGTATATGTATCTATTTATATGTAAGAATAAGATGAAAGAGAAAACCAGTAATAGCTCTAAAGCTACAAGTAGCCAGGAACATCCAACATGTAAAGATAAGTATGAATACGGTTTTTGACAGCATTTCTTCATCAGCGGTGTCAATACTGTCTAAAAACCAATGGATTGTTTCTGATGAGTATGATCTATTAAATAAACACACTCAGACACCGTACAATCCATTATTAACAGAAGAATTGAATAATAAATGAAATTGTATTAAAGTACTTAACCAAAGAACACCAAGCTTGGCGCTAATCAGAGTGGAAGTTAAGAACTTGTAACCGCAAGATGACTGACGTCATAACTTGCAACCATTGAGGTAGTGGATACTTAGTTACAGACTTACTAAGGTAACTTATTTTAAGACTATTATTCCATTAATTATTTAGTTTTATTATTGTTACTACTATTAGTTAATTATTTTTTATTATTCTTACGTTTTATTTTTGTTTTAGTAGTTATTATTTTTATTTTAACCTATTTATGTTTAACTTATTAATGCAACAGAACAAACTATTCATTAAAACAAAAACAACCAATTATGTTTTTGGATAGACTAACTGGGTAATTATTACTAGTTAGCACTGCTTTCAAGTCTATAATATGCTTAATCCTATTGTCTTTAGAACATAGCCTATTTATACGAACTAACTGATTTACAATAATGTTATTAAAAACAGATTTATGTAAACAGGTTAGATAATTTTGAAATTTAACAATATTAAAATTATATTCAGATCTTTTGTCATATAAGTCATAAGTTAATTTATTGTTAGTACTTAATTTAATATTGATATCTAGAAAGTTTACATTAATATTATCATGGCTACTTTTAATTAGTTCCAAATTAGGAGGGTAAAAATTTAGGTCTCCTAGAATTAGTAACTCCTAGAATTAGTAACTCCTAGTTTAGTTACTCCTAGAATTAGTAACTAAACATAATTACATAGTTCATAATAATAATATATACTTACAGTCCAAAGGTGTACCACAAGGTGGTAATGCTTCAAGTATGCTAGCTAATTTATACTTATATTATTTTGAAATTAATAATATAGAAAATAGCAATTACAATATATTTAGATATATAGATGATATAATAGTAATAAATAAAAGTAATAACCCTATAGACCTAAATTTTTACCCTCCTAATTTGGAACTAATTAAAAGTAGCCATGATAATATTAATGTAAACTTTCTAGATATCAATATTAAATTAAGTACTAACAATAAATTAACTTATGACTTATATGACAAAAGATCTGAATATAATTTTAATATTGTTAAATTTCAAAATTATCTAACCTGTTTACATAAATCTGTTTTTAATAACATTATTGTAAATCAGTTAGTTCGTATAAATAGGCTATGTTCTAAAGACAATAGGATTAAGCATATTATAGACTTGAAAGCAGTGCTAACTAGTAATAATTACCCAGTTAGTCTATCCAAAAACATAATTGGTTGTTTTTGTTTTAATGAATAGTTTGTTCTGTTGCATTAATAAGTTAAACATAAATAGGTTAAAATAAAAATAATAACTACTAAAACAAAAATAAAACGTAAGAATAATAAAAAATAATTAACTAATAGTAGTAACAATAATAAAACTAAATAAATAATGGAATAATAGTCTTAAAATAAGTTACCTTAGTAAGTCTGTAACTAAGTATCCACTACCTCAATGGTTGCAAGTTATGACGTCAGTCATCTTGCGGTTACAAGTTCTTAACTTCCACTCTGATTAGCGCCAAGCTTGGTGTTCTTTGGTTAAGTACTTTAATACAATTTCATTTATTATTCAATTCTTCTGTTAATAATGGATTGTACGGTGTCTGAGTGTGTTTATTTAATAGATCATACTCATCAGAAACAATCCATTGGTTTTTAGACAGTATTGACACCGCTGATGAAGAAATGCTGTCAAAAACCGTATTCATACTTATCTTTACATGTTGGATGTTCCTGGCTACTTGTAGCTTTAGAGCTATTACTGGTTTTCTCTTTCATCTTATTCTTATTTATTTATTTTCTTTCATTAAAAGAGCAGCATTCAGCGCCTTACATGAAAGTAATATGTTTTAATGTCCAATACTAATTGTTTTAAGTTCTTCTATGTTTTGGCTTTTAAGCCTATACTCTAACGTGTGGTCAATTTCAAAACCTTGTTAATTTTATTTATATGTATATGTATATGTATGTATTTATATGTATATGTATATATATATATATTATATATGTATATGTATATGAATATATTATATATGTATATGTATATGTATATATTATATATGTATATGTATATGTATGTATTTATATGTATATGTATATATATATATATATTATATATGTATATGAATATATTATATATGTATATGTATATATATATATATATATTATATATGTATATGTATATGAATATATTATATATGTATATGTATATGTATATATTATATATGTATATGTACATGTAATAGGTATATGTATTTATATTATATAGGTATTTATTAATGCATATTAAAAGTATTTATATGTAATAATAAATACTTTTTAAAAAATTTTTTAACGAATTATCCCATCAACTTGAAAGAAAATGAAATTAATTGGAAGTTAACTCGCGTTTAACTTTTCGTTCCCGTCCGGGTCGATAGATGGCGGCACCAGTCTACAAAACAAAATTATCTGAAAGTTAATTCAATTCTGCTTAAAGATGGCTAGAAGTATCAAAATAATGCATCGTCATCGTGTTCTGAGCTATTCTAAAAGTTTGAAATGTCTAGCTAGTCGGGAAGTTAGTTAAAAATCGATTGCAAGATTTTGACAGGAAAAACACACACAGAAACAAACAAGAAAGAGAGTTAATAAAAACATGGTAAAAATCGCCGAGGGTATCTCCCTCTTTGTCAAATTTCGTCAATGAGAACCATATTTTAACGTAGGTTTACGTTCTTCCATAGCGGTCCACCGGAAAGGAAAATTTCAGACGCTGAAACCGTCCATCCATCCGTTATAATTTTAACAGCGCGCCAAACCCAGTCTATCGCTTGGACAAGTAAAAGTACCAAGATGCGTCAAAATTTTGACATACATATATGTATATATATACATACGTACATATATATAGATACATATATACATACAAAAGGGGTAAGCGACGATAAGTAATCCTACGTTAATAACCCGCGGTAGTTTCGTTAGAAGAGACTACCTGAATTTTTTCAAAATATAGCCAACGGACACTTTTTCTTTAGAAACATCGCGAAAGAGAGCCATTTTAAAAAATATATCGCCAACGAGATCCTGTTTTTTGCAAGTGTATAACTTTCTTCTCAAATATCAACCAATGTGAGTTTTTTTTTCTTTTTTTTTCTTTTTTTCATATATCGCCAACTGAATTGTTTTTTTTTCACTTGCCAAATTGATTAAGTCCTTTAGTCATGCAAAAATAGTAATACAGTGGACGCTCGTTAATTCGAACTCGAAGGTTCTCAGAAAAAAGTTCGAATTATCCGAAATTCGAATTGTCCGATGTTAAGAGAAAATATATAACTTTAAATGTGTATCTCTGAAGAAGAAACTCTCCTAGTATGTATAACCCCAGAAGATATATTATACTATGTTATCTAAAGTTAAACATATTAAAATGCAATACAGACTTACATTAATCATAAAATGAAGCAGAAGATATGCAGTATAAAGTAAACTTTTTTTAAAAATATTAATTACACTTTGGGGAAAAACTGTAAAATTGATGTTTGGTTCTGTTTATGATGCCTACATTGTTCAGCCAGCTTCTCGATTTGAAGTAAACATTTCAATTCATTTTCAGAGGAAGGTTCCATATAAATAAATGCTTTCAGAGTTTTAATAGAGTCCATTATGTGTTTGACCATTATGGCCGCATTAGAAATATCTTTCGGCAGGTAAGTAGAGAAAAGCCCTGGCAGTTTCCTACCGAAATTAGTGCATACGTCTTCGATTACATCAGAGTTTTGGCCACATACAGTTTGATAAGAAATATTGTGCCTTGACTTAAATCGAGAAAGCCATCCATCACTGCATTTAAAATCTTCAATACCCATTCGAATAGCCTTCGTCAGCACTAGGGGTCCATTTATCGGAAAATTTCGAGATCTATCATCCTGGAACCATAGCAGTAGAGCTTTTTCCAGAACTTCTTCAGACGCATTTCCATGCGTTTCCTTCCTCTAGCAAATTTTGATTTTTCCCATGAATCTAAAATTGACTCCTTGTTTTTCAAATTAGTTGACAAGGCATTTTTTAAAATTCTATAGTCAGCTTCTAACTTTGTTTTACATTCGCCATTCTCTACTTTCTTTAAAATTTCTACCTTTGTCTTCAAAGTTAGGGTTTTGTACTTTCCACGTGTAGACATCCTGAATTTTTACACGTTCACACCACACAATGAGGAAGAAAAACTAGTCCACATTAACTTGTCTGCACTGCAGTTATAACTGACGCAGCTCCCTAGAATCTATAGTAAAGACTAGTTTTTCTGAAATTCTAAGAAAATCGATCCGAATAAAGGAAAATTGCTTTTTCCGTTTAGCACTAATAAGAAGGACAATAGCTACTAACGTTTAGCGGACATGCAATAGTCTAGGAATGCAGGCATGGGCCTCTTTACACAGAAAAGAAATTTTAACACACAAAATAATAAATACAGTGTGTATTTTCTCTATTTAATGAGGAAAAAGAATTCTTTTTGTCAAATTTTTAGTTCGAATTAACCGAAGTGGTAAAAATTTAGTTCGAATTAATGAGATATTTTTAACATTAACTCCAATACAAGTTTTTTGGGGCCTTTGGATTAGTTCGAATTAACCGAAAGTTCGAATTAACCGAGTTCGAATTAACGAGCGTCCACTGTATTAATAATAAAGATGAGTCCAAAGATATCCTATCAAGCAGGACGGTCGACCTGCAACGCCAAGCTAAAAAAAACAAAATAGACGCCAAATGAATAAACGCGCCAAGTACAAAATTTCGTCAGACCGCTTACTGCTTATAAACTCTGCATTCCTCTGTCCTATACTTCCGATGTTAAAGCAGTGTGCGTAAATTATAAAATTCTGAATGAACCAAGCATCGTACAAAATTAAAACAAAATGTAGAGGTATCTTATCAGCGAGTGCTTGGATACTTGATATCACACTATTTTTTAGTCATAATTTTTGTTTTGAAGTTTGGCGTTTTTTTTACTTTTTAAAAGTTTTTTTAGTGGATCTTAAACATCGTCCGATCAAAGCTCAATCTGCAATAATCCATTCTACGATGTTCATTTGAATGGATATTTTCAGAGACATTTTAATTATTTCATCCCTTTTCTCCACTTTTTGTTTGATGGACTGAACCGATTTGGCAAGTGAGAGGCTCAAATGAGAAAATATATACTTTGTTTCTCCCTACAGATGGAATCCCCCACCCAACTCATCAAAGTCGAGCAGTCGCAATCAGATAGAAGCAAGAGGCCTTTCCATCCAGTTCCGTAAGTTGAACTTAATAATTGCAAGATAAAAAGAACTTTTTATATACCATGTTTTTTAAATTTTCTGTTGAATCATATAAACTGGACAATTCTGTGTATTAATAAATACTTTTTTAAAATTTTTTTGATGAATTATCCCATCAACTTGAAAGAAAATAAAGTTAATTGGAAGTTAACTTGCGTTTAACTTTTCGTTCCCGTCCCGACCGATAGATGCACCAATCTACGAAACAAAATTAACTGAAAATGAATTCAATACTGCTTAAAGATGGCTAAAAGTGATAACATAATGCATTGTCATCGTGTTCTGAGCTATTCTAAAAGTTTCAAATGTCTAGCTAGTCGGGAAGTTAGTTAAAAATCGATTGCAAGATTTGTACTAGACAAACACTCACACAAACACACAAACACACAAGAAAGGAAGTTGATAAAAACAGGGGAAAAGTACGCATTCTCTAAATAATGCAAAATTATTTGTTTTTGGAAAATGAAATAATAATCTATGAAAGATGTCGTTCGGACTATTTCTCCCCCCTCTCCCCGATTCCAAATTCCTTAACTGAAAAAATATTCAGTTCTTGCGCAAAAAGAAGGTAACATTTCTTAAATGCCATGTACCTGCCTAATTGCACCATAATATTGAGCTGGGCGATCCAACAAGGAACTGATAATCCACCCCTCTGGTGCCAAATCCATTTTGACTGAGCACACCCAAAAGGCGACATCTGGGAGGCTCCTACCTTCACTCACCCTCTGTGACTTCATAGAAGGACTTTCCGCATCGTATACTTAGCTTGCCCATATCCAGCCTAGATATGAAGGTATGGTTTGCGTCGGGATTCTGATCGAGCAGACAACCCCCTCCCCTAGCTCCAAACCCGACGCGCTACCACGGGGATACCTAGGACCCTTGGATTATTCAGATGTAAAACTGGTAAATCTAAAAATACTGAGATTGCCTGCACAGCCGATAGGGGCTTTACATTCGCAAAATGTCAGAACCAGGGGAAATTATGGAAAAGCGAGACTGTAGCGATCGCAAGTCTGCAGCCGAATACCGCTGCAGACGACATTTAAATGTATTTGTATTTCACGTTTTGAAGAAGTCGCCTGGCAACTACGATGATCCGGTACGAGAGTAGCAGAAAAAAAGAATTCTTCTGTATTCGTTGTTACGTTTTTGCTTCGTAATTTTTGGTATTCTATAATTTGTACGAGTCGTATTTTCAATGTTACATTCATGTAATAAATATTTTATTTTTCGTATTTAAATTGTAATAATGTGCTTTGGTTTGTACCGGGGTTTGGTGGTACAGTCAAACCCCGTTATAGCAAACCCGGTTTATAAAGAACTCACTGATATAACGAACGAAAATTTTAGTCCCGCCATTTTCCTATTGTACGCAATTTAATTAGTATTGTGTCAGTTTATTGTAATCGAATTTAGTCGATTTAATTCATTAATGATCATTTTTTATTTA
Organism: Dolomedes plantarius; assembly: GCA_907164885.2. Classification (NCBI taxonomy): domain Eukaryota; kingdom Metazoa; phylum Arthropoda; class Arachnida; order Araneae; family Dolomedidae; genus Dolomedes; species Dolomedes plantarius. The sequence continues at coordinate 25,240,778 of OU015490.1, forward strand.
TTTTATCATACATTATTATTGAATACACATTGCAACTAATGTGTTATACATTTTGTGAACTCTAGCGTTCTTCTTAACGGTTCTGTAAACGAACTATCGGATAAAGCGAACAAAACCTTTGGTCTCTTGAAGTTCGTTATAATGGTTTTCGACTGTATATAAAACAACTCCTTGAATTCACTGCTAGCCAGTGATGACCACAAACTGGCGAATTCTATAAGGGGACAAAATATTAAAAATGAAGAGATGAAATAGAAAGAAGAAAGTGAATAAGCAAACGGCAAAAATAATGGATATTAAAAGTATGCACGGTAATTTCTTGACTTTATACTCTCATGATTGTAGAAAATATATTTAACTGTTACAGATTTTTTAGGTTTGACCATTTCAATTTAGTAAAAAAAAAAATCTAATGATCTGGCGATTTCTTTAAACTAAAATGACTAGTAAAAAAACTGGCAGTAGCTAGCGACACTACATTGTCATTCTTTAACCGTAACTGTCGGATGACATCCCTCCCTAGTGACTTCTCTGTCTTCCCGTCCAGGTTGGAGATGGTGGTGGACCAGGTGACCAAGACCACGGTGGGTCGACTGCACTTCAGCGAGACCACCTCGAACAACATGCGGAAGAAAGGGAAGCCCAACCCCGACCAGCGCTTCTTTTTCCTAGTCGTCAGCCTGTGCGCGCACGTCCCGGGAGACTCGCAGCCCTGCAACGTCATCTCCTACGCCTCCGAGAAGATCATCGTCAGGGTGAGTGCCTCGTCTTTGCCTCCTGGCAGCGCATTTGTTAGGCTTGTTAGTGAAGGAATGGTCAGCACATTGTGAGAGTCAAAAGAAAGTGTGTCGAAATCGTTGTCGAAATGCTTATTTAGCACACTACACAGGCGTTAATTCATTATTAATAGTGACTTAATTATCACTTAATGAGTAATCATTAAATCATTGTTAGGCTTATTAGTGCAGGTCGCGACATGACCCAGAGATGTAACGATCAATACACCTCTCGGAAAAGCAGAACTCTGCCCAGGCTAGTTGCTGTATGAGAGAAATAAAAGAATAATCGTATCTACAGCGACATTGAAATGCTTACTTAGCACACTATGTAAGCATTAATTCTTAATAATAGTGATATAATGATTACTCAATGAGTAATTATTAAGTTATTGTTAGGCTTATTCGAGAAGGTCATGGAGGTGTGATAAGCACTCGGATCAGCACAATGATCAGCACTCGGGAAAACAGGAGTTTTCAGTTCGCTATCCAAGCTAGCTGTTGTGTATTGTTAAGTTATGTGTATCCAAGCTAGCTGTTGTGTAATTATTGCTATATCTACTCTGAAATGCATATTTATCCCATTAAGAATTAATTCTCTAATAAGAGTGACTAAATGCTTCATGAGTATATTAACTAACCATGCATTCTAAATAAATCAGCTAATAATAATCATTAAGTAAATTGTCTAACTTTCATTAGCAACTTAATGCGTTTTATTTAGAATGAATACTTATCCTGTTTTAAAAACCAGGTCGCGTATTCTTGGAAAGGCACTGAATGTGAACATAATATGCAAGCCATATAATGAACTATACAGCTAAATTCACATGAATGAACGCATCATTTTGAACAATTATTGTGCTATCGTTTTTCTACACGACCTTCATTAATGGACATATGCTTTTTTTAGGGGGGGGGGGGTTAAAATATTAAAACGAACTATAGAGGGAATATTTTATACATTTTTAGTACAATGGAGTGTTTACGCCAGAGACCCTACACTCCTGTCGACTCAGTATGTATTTTAATTTCCTTTACGCTATATACTACTGTGACACTTACCCGTGTAATAAACATTACAAGAAAAGTAATTTTAATGTATTAAAATTAAAGAATTTGTAGTTAAGTCGTACTGTACACTGTACAATAGCACTAATAATTCTAAAAAACTATTTTACTTCATCCCCCATGAATCAGTTTACTTAAATTTCAGGCTGAGGTTTAGGCTATCTAATTCTAAAGATTGAAAACAAAGTTGAAACAAAAAGTGAGTACGTTTATCATGTATCTCTCTTGCCTGAAGGATATTCTATAACCCTCAAACCTCCCCCGGAAGGTTCCCCCCCACCTGAAATTGGTGCGGTGGGGGTGGTCCGCCCATGGTTCAATTTCTGGCTTAGTGGTCCGCAGAATTCTACATGTTGGGAACCACTGACGTAGAAAGGTACTTTAAAAGAAGTTTATGTTTTGTAACGTTTGAAAAGTGACCACTCGCGGCTTGTATGGAAACATTGGAAGGCGATTTTTTTCGTATAATCCAGGGGGTTTAAAAAAAATTAACGCCAATGATACATGTTTTAAGCATTCCCTTTAATAATGATTTGCTGTATAGCGGGCTTGATACTTTAAAAGAGATATAATCTGATTCTTATTTCAGGCATCCAATCCTGGTCAGTTTGAAAACGACATGGAATTGTCTTGGCAGAAAGGACACACCCTGGACTCTATATTTCACAATGTAAGTGAAAAAAAAATTATCGTTCACTGGAGCTTTTCCTTCTCTTCTCTTTTAAGTGTATACAGGAAAATGCACTTATGGTAAAATACATAAGTTGACTTCGGAGATCCTAGATCCCAGTGTCAAGCTATGAGGAATTTTCCTCCCGTTATATGACAAACTAGCTGAAAACCCGCACTTCGCTACGGAGTACATTCAAATTGAATACAACGGTCAATGTATGCAATTAATGCCAAATATATATATATATAGTAAATTCGACGATCAATGTATACAATTGATGTAAAAATATATATATATATATATATTTATAAAAAAAACGAACAGATATTTGTATAGACAAAATAATGTAGAAGAAAATATTCAAATTAAATCTAATACGACATACTAAAGAATATAGTACAGTTAATATAGTAGAGTTTGAGGAACATATCTTTTACTGTATTTTAATATTTTTTTGGATAATGTCCAATCGTCTGCCGCATTAGCAAGAAAAGAAAAATATTTTTTTTGTCTATTTCGTTGTTATGGACGTGACGATAAATTTATTTAAAGTACCAGAAAAAGAAATCACGTGATCGGCATTTAATAAATTAAATTCTAAAATTTAATCTTTGAAAATTAACCAAAAATCAGAAAATGGAGGTAAAGATTCGAAAAAGAATTCATTTTCAAGGAATTTTTATGATCTTTCTCGTGATATAAATTTTATAACCCTAAAATTATTGTTTTAAATGCAAACTTAAAAACAAAAAACAAAGCTGTAAAGTTACAAAAACAGCTTAAAAATTTAATTTTTAAATATCTAAGAAGAACTTTTCAAAAATCTTTCTTAGTGCACCCCTACATTCTAAGAAGAATCGCCATGCAAAATTTCAGCCCTTTAGGTCCAGCGGTTTGGTCTGTGCGTTATCTGTCAGTCAGTGAATCAGTCAGTTACGGAACTGTTGTATATATATAGATTAACAAATGCATGTTTCTCAATTGTGTTTTTGGATTTGAAAATTGCTTTTCAGTAAAGAGCGCGTAGTTTTTTTTAATTTTAAAATTTTTTCGTAGTTAATTTTTTCTAGGCATTAAATTAAAGGTATCTATCGCTACAAAATTAATTTTTTTTAAAAATTAATATATTTGTGAAACATATGGAATTGTATTTAAAGGTTTACTTTGAAATGCAGAAAAAAGAATTCAAAAGTATGCATTTCTTGCTAATACATGATTAGAAAAATACTGACAGGAAAATTTCTCATAGCTTAACATTGCGACTATAATTCTGCGAGGCCAGCTAATGTACTTATTTTAAGTACTACCCGTTCCCGTTTCTTGTGACCATCGATGCAAGTACGCATGCGCTAACAGATAGAATCCGGCGGTAAAAGGGCGAAGATGGCTACTTAGCTCAGAGGGAATGTTTTCCAGTTACGGACCCGTCTCGGAAATTTGACTATGTTGTTTTGTAGAATGAGAGACTGGAATTATAACAAGTTCTTATATTCCATCTTCCTGCCTATTCATACCTTAAAAAGATCTCAAAAAGTCTTTCACAAGTAAGAAAACTCTTTTCAAACTAGGTGGCGCTCCCGTCCTTGTGAGTACATTCTTCAGATGAAGTTGCAACTTTCTCCGTCCGTTAAACAAGCGAGAAACATTTAATGGTGCATATACATTGGTGCAGAGTTCCCTGCATGTGCCTTGGGGAATCCAGTGATTGATGTTCACTCTGTACTCTGTAAATGCGTGGATCGCCTCCTCTGGCGGTCCGGATACATAGCATCAAAGAAGAACCCGAGGTCCCGGGGGTCAAATGGTGACAGTGGGGGCGGGGGACACTAGATCAAGAAACACGAGGGACCTTGGGGGCTTGAATGGGGGGTTCGAAATGGGGGAATATCTGGAAGACACGTGTTCATTCACATCGCTTTAGACGGGTAGGGTTACCGTGACTAATGTGATGACAGGAGTCGGGGGTCTGCATGCAGAGAACTCTGCACCAATGTATATGCACCATAAAATCCACAGCCTTTGCTATACACAGAAAACTTATTGACTCTTTAACACATAAACTTCCAAGACCGGTCTTAACCCGAGATATTCAACTCTGAATTGGATTTTCTGCAATTATCACCAGGGCAGCCTAATCTGAGAGTCGACCTTCGACACGAAAACGCCGAAAAGCGTGGTGTTCGGTCAGAGGGTCAGTTAGAAGCTCTCACTCCCCCCACTTGAATTCCCCGTGGGGTCTAAGGGGTCAGAACGCAGGTGTGTCCAACGGGTGTCACAAGCCACCCTTTCTCATCAGTGGTTCAAAAGAGAGCTGGCGGTAGGTAATGTTACCAAGTCTTCAGGGCCTCATTAAGACGCCGTGCATTATCAATTCGTTCACAATGATTTTGTTTGTTGGTTGATTGGTTTTGGAGCGCTACGGTTATCTTTTTTTTTTTCAATTGGGAACAATTTAAAACTGATTTATAGGATTGGCGGTCAAACTTTCTCCGAATCTCTTATTTTTTTTCTTCTTCTTCTTCTTCTACAAGTCTATATTATATTCGCCCTACCCTTTAGAACGCCTCAAGAATCTGACTGAATGCAGTAATCAAAGCCAGATAAACCTCCTTTCATAGAGATATGCCACACAGTGGCGCACCCAGAATTTTTTCTTGGGGGGAGCCGAAATGAATGGATAAAAATATTTATAATGCATGGGGGGCGGGCGAGATGAACGAATAAAAATATTTATAATGCAAAATCAATATTTCTACTTCTTTGGGGGGACAGGGCCCCCTGGGCCCCCTCCTGGGTGCGCCACTGATGCCACACGAGTAATCGAGCGAGTAATCGATGCTAGACTAAAAGCATTAACATAACGCAAAACGCTTGCTGGATAATACGCCAGGTGAAGAAGTAAAAAAACTCACGACTTTCAATAAGTAACTGGCAAGACGTTTGTATGTTTCTTTCGTATGTCAGTGCGTTGAAAGAATGTTCAACAGTCCTTCACGCGAGTTTTAGCAGGTAGGAGCGATCTTCCCCAAATTTTCCTCAACTGGGTTTTGAATGTTTTCAGCTACAACTTTTCTTTGTTTTACCGACAGGGTCGAGTTGGTATCAACACGGATCGTCCGGAAGAAGCACTCGTGGTACACGGCAACATTAAAGTCACCGGACACATACTGCAACCGTCCGACAGAAGAGCAAAGTATGACATACACGAGGTACGGTCATTTCTCGCTTTTTGCACTCATTCTCCTGGTTTTTGTTGTTTTATGCTGTTATGGGCTACGGTTAGTGATTGCTATTGATTTGGCTCCATCTGTAAGAGGGAACTCCAGATCTGCGTAGGATCTGAGACCGAACTTTTTCCACGGGTTCTCTTTCCATCGTGGACTTTGTTAAGATTCAAAATCTTCATGTCATTACACTTTGGGATAGTAATAATTTAAAAAAAAAGATTAGTGAACATGGACCTCGATTTCGTTTACAGAGGAACTGACATAATTTGTGGACTTTATTCCAAATGGGTCAGTGAGGTTTGATCGTTACTTTGATTTCAAGGATTTCCTATTGGAAAACTAAGATTCACAAGCATAATGAGGCGGTGAAAGGCAAAGTGGTGTAAGTCAGTAAGTCAAGTGGTGTAAGTCCAAAGCATTTTATTGCAAAAACTACAAAACATTCCACTATAAATTGAACAAATTATAGTTCATAATAATTATTATAATTCTGCAAATAATAATTAGTTGCAATTCCCCTATAAATAGAACACGGAGATTACATTTTTGCCCTCAAATAAAAAAAGTTGAAAATGTGACTTACACCACTTTGCCTTTCACCGCCTTATATGTTGACGAGCAAAATTTCAGAGCAGGGAAAAGAGGCTGACTCACAGCGAGGGGAGAGCGACGCTGTTGAGGGAGCAGGCTGTTCAGTTTTACGATTTTTTTTGATTTTTTTTCACTAAAATTATTCATTACAGCTACGAGCGTTTGTTGTTCAAATATCTAAAATTTAAATATTTGAACGGCGGGCACTTTAAAATTGTTTCCACAGACACCTCGCTGCCGACCCCTGAACCAATTCTTTTAAATTTGCTAAATGGGTTGATTGGCTCTGGAGCTCTGTTTATAGCATTGGTGGCTCCAAGGGGGAGGGCAAATAGGGGCAATTGCCCCTCCCAAAAAAGCCCGGCGTATTTTGTTTTCATAGCCTAAAATTATATAATCGTAGACCGAATACTAAATGAGTTTAAATTTAAAATGAGACTCGTTTATTTCTTATATATATATATATATATATATATATATATATATATATATATATATATATATACAGTGGAATCTCGATCTATCGTTTTTCAAGGGACCGATTGAAATGAACGATAAATGCGGGAAAACGATAGATGCGGAAACATAACAAAGCAATAGGATCGTTGGGACTGGATAAAATGAACGACACATACGGAAAAACGATGGATCCGAAAACGATCGATCGAGATTCCACTATATATATATAATATATTGTCCCTCCCCGTCCAAACTCTGGGCTGGAGCCGCCCCTGGTTTATAGGGTATAAATTCCCTATAAACAACCGTAAAATAAGCTCGATATGAATTTCTAGAGCAAATTCAGTTTTCTTCCTCGGGAAAAGAATTAGAGAACGCCTTACTCAGTAAGCCAAGACTGGCGAAATGGCTCTACAGTTATTTATAGGGAAATTTTGGGGGGGTTTCTATTCACCGATTCGATTTTATGATGGTTTCGTATCCAGAAAAAGAACATAACCCTTTACCGTAGATTTGTTGATTTAAACCAAATCGTTTGAGTGATAAGTTTATAGAGAATTATGCACTTCTACCCTAACTTTGGGTATGTATATCTTGAAGTGGCACTCTAAATAATTTCATTCGAACACAGTTCTTACATAACAACAATGTTTATTTAAATATTTGCATATGTCAATTGGCTTTTCAACATAAAGCATACGTACTACTAGTACGAGATATATAATATTTATGCAAGGGAAATATATTTTCTGGTATAACTATTCATGCAATGACAATACAACTTGAGATACTCACAAATACTTCGGAAAGTCGACCAGCAATGCTGCTTCGTAAACTTTTGGCCTAACAAGAACCCGCGTAGGTTTGAAGCAACCTAGCTATGCCTCGAGCGGCTGCTCGCAAAACTCAACTGTTATTAAACCAGACTCTTAGTCTAGCTCCAGCTCGATACTTCGCTTCGTCAGCTTTACTCCTCCTTTCGCTTCCTCTCACTTCGTCTCTTTAATCTAGCTGCTTGGTATTTATACCAATCGCGTATGCAGCAATTAGCATATCTTAAGCGGCTTCTTTAGATTCATTCACTTAAAAGTTCGATTATTGTGAATCGAATCTTATGCAAACCTTACAAGTTCTCTCTTTTGGTAGCTGGACACTCGGGAGCAGCTTCGCAACGTCGCCAACCTGCGTATCGTGCGCTATCGGTACCTTCCCGAGTTCGGCGATCGGCTGGGCATGGGTCTGGGCCTGTCGGACACGGGGGTCATCGCCCAGGAGGTGCAGGAGGTCATCCCGGAAGCCGTGGTCGAGGCGGGCGACCTGGTGCTGAAGGACGGAAAGCTCATCGAGAGGCTACTCGTCGTAAACAAAGTAAGAACGCAGTGACTCGGGTGTCTTTGAGAAAACTCCGTGTCTCATTTTGTTGCCAACGAAGTGTCAATTGTCATGCGTATTTTTAAAAGACAATGAAATAAGATAAATGGCCCATTATAGGGACATGGCCCATTATAGGTGCATTTACCTTAGAAATCGTTAATTTCGAAGCAAAGACTGCAAAAGGTTCTTCAAAAAAGTTAAGGGGGTCCAGAACGCAAAAGTCTAGCCCAATTTTGTTTTCCTGGCTTAAACGTATTTAGTTTAACAAGACACTTAAAAAATAAAAAATAAATCTCCTTAACCCTTTCAGGAGCAACAACCCTGTTTGCACGGGGTAGATTTTTCCCCCGATTTTTTTAACCTAAAGAATGTTGAAAAATTTTCCAATTAAAGATTTCAAAATGTTTTTACTTCTTTAAACTGATAACAGATGGCAGTACTAATCATTTTCTGTGCATTTAACTGGAATACATTGAATGCAAATGAAAAAAGACTAGATATAGGCGTTTGCACTGTGCAAACGGCGCCCCTCAAAGGGTTAAGGCGTGAAACTCGACCTATTTCTTTCGTTTATTACTGAAAAATATTTCAGGTAGTCTCGTATAACGAAACTACCGCGGGTTATTAACATAGGATTACTTATCGTTTGCTTACCTCTTTTTTTCACTCATTTTGGTAGTTTTTTGTTTAAGGCGACAATGGACCTTTAGATTGACAAAAATATGTCCCCAAAACGATTTTTTTTTCTTTCTTTCAGAAAATGATTCTCCAACTCATCAGTTTTAAATTTAAAAAAATCATGGTGATCCGATCATTATTAACCTAGTTATAAGTATTTTTTCAAACATAAACAATGGAAATGTTACGTTAAATGAAAACTTTAAATGCTATTTTCTCAAAACAAGTTTCATGTTGTTTCGGCAAGTTCAAAATGTTCCATGCGTCATAATTTTTCTTGAATTTTCATAAAATTTCATAAAATGATTATTTATATATGTTAGAATAAAACTTGGTAATCAATTCATTATACTATTTTAAAACAACTTAAAATTTTTGCAATCAAAAAACATTTTTTGATAAAATTTTGCATAAAATGACCTATTTTTATCGGTTTCTTTTCTAGTTTTTATAAATATGACTGTAAATCAAATATTGTTACTAACTTTTATTATAACTATATAAAGCTATCTTAAGAAAGAAAATTAGATATCTGAGGCAAAAATGGATGCGCGTGGAGCATTTTTAAATAGAGGAATTAACAAACTGATTTTAATCAAAATCTTAATTAATTATATATATATATATATATATATATATATATATATATATATATATATATTTATAAAAAAAATCGTAAGGGATATTTATTTTTTTTTGGATAATATCTAATTGTCTGCTGCATTAGAAAGAAAGAAAAAAAATTTTTTTGTCTATTTAGTTTTTATACACGTGACGATAAATTAATTAAGTACTAGAAAAAGAAATCGCGTGATCAGCATTTAATAAATTAAATTCTAAAAATTAATGTTTAAAAATTCCCCCCAAAATCAGAAAATGGAGGTAAAGATTCGAAAAATATTTCATTTTAAAGGAATTTTTATGATCTTTCTCGTGATATAAATTTTATAACCCACAAATTATTATTTTAAATGCAAACTTAAAAAAAGTTACAAAAACAGCTTAAAAACTTAATTTTAAAAAATCTAAAAAGAATTTTTTCAAAATCTTTCTTAGTGCACCCCTACACAATAAAAAAATTCACCATGCAAAATTTCAGCCCTTTAGGTTCAGCGGTTTGGTCTGTGCGTTGTATGTCAGTGAGTCAGTTACGGAACTGTTTTATATATATGGATATTTTTTTCCCAATGCGGCAAGCATTTGTCTCTGATAGTAGATACTTCTTCTGACATTGTCCCATGCAGATCCGCGAAGTTTTGCTGGCTGCCTTATTATGAGAGCACCTTCTAGGTGAGTCAGCATGGCTCCCTATCACGGGGACGACACGGAAACGACCAAGCCTCATTCGGGTTTCGAACCCTAGCCCAGAACGCTCACCACTATGCTATGTGCGCAGCATGATACATAATATTAATTTCCACATTTAATTCTATTTATTAATATGCTTTACTTCACGGAATACATCAATTTCCTTTAAAAATTCGATATTTTTTTTAAACGTAGGATTACGTTCCTCCATAACGGTCCTGCGGAAAGAAAAATCTCAGACTCTAAAACCGTCCGTCCGTCCGTCCTCGCGAGTTATAATTTTGCAGCGCGCCAAACCCAGTCTATTGCTTGGACAAGGAGTAAACAGTTAAACAGAAAATTACCTAGATGCGTCAAAATTTTGACATATCTATATGTAGATATATACATACGTACATATATTTAGATACATATATACATAACACATACATATGCATACAAAAGAGGTAAGCAACGATAAGTAATCCTACGTTAACAACCCGCGGTAATTTCGTTAGAAGAGACTACCTGATTTTTTTTTTTTTTTAATATTCATTTCCTTCCGAAAAATAGCACTTGAATAAATCGAGAGTTCTTAAAAACCCTCATTTTACGATTACTATTTTTAAACTGGCACGCGAAAACTTGACTCTTATTATGTAACGTTACATAGACTCTTCAGTTACGTCAATTAGAAGAATTCTCACGCAATCTTTTTATCTTTATTTTCATGATAAGATACTCCGATGATTCAGTTGTCCAACCTGCTGCTTGTCTGCCCAGATTTGAACTCTCTCAATATCCGCCAACGAAAGCGGAAGTGGGTTGTCTAACTCGCCGGTGACGGTAAACTCACGCGAAATGGTTACCGTAATCCGCTTTTTCCGACACCTGACCCAATTATTTTTTTTCCTGTGAATTCATTGACATCGCTGGACGAATTCAGTCGATAGAATAGACCCCGAAATTGGGAGAAGCATTCCTACCCCTGGTATTGCTTCTCCCAAAAGTAATGTAATAAAATAAAGTAATAAAGTACAATAAAATAAATTAATATTAATTATTACTTTATTTTATTTTTATATAAATTTATAGCCCATTTATGGCTGTAGTACCAATTCCGGACCATTTTGGCGAGATTTTGGCGAAATTTCGCTCCCGAACTCCAAAATTGGCGGGGAAAGCATTACCCCACTGATGTGGGCGTTTCCCTTCCGATTATTGGTCTTTCGAAAATGGGTCTTTCCCGCTGCTTAATAAATAATAATATTGATGCATTGTTTGTGCATTTCAAAGATTCTTTTTCTGCTTTATACCTATATTTTTCAGAAGAAAAAAAAGCTAATTATGTTCATGCATTATTTCTGCATGGATTTTTGCTGCTAATTAAATTAAAGGTCAATATAATTAATAAGTTAATTTTATAAAAAATGATATTTCTTGATAATTATAAATTTAAAAAAATTGATAATTCTAATTTTCTAATATTGTTATAAATTTCCTATTATTTTTTTTTGTTTTGAAAAAAAGTTTTTCCTTCTACTTAATAAATAATTCTATTGACGCCTACTCACTATTCATGCATTGTGTGTGTGTGTACATATATATATATATATATATATATATATATATATATATATATATATATATATATTAATTTAATTAGCAGCAATCATCCATCACACCGATTTCAAAGCTGTTTTTGCACAAATAATGAATGAATAATGCATGAATCCTTTATTAAGAAGCGGGAAAGAGCACTCTCCTATTGCTTGTAAGGAAGGACTTCTGTTGGCACTAGGGTTTATACAAAAACCTACTTTTTGAAAAACCGGTTTTCGAATTCCAGATTTCCAAAAAAACCGGTTTTAGCCGGTTTTCGAATTTTTGTCCAAAAAAAAAAAAAATAGAGAAAAATATTTTATTTAATTTATATAAAATAACAAAAAACGAAATCAATATCAAAGTCAAAATATAAAAAAAAACTTGAAGGATTACACATTACTTACACAAAATAGCGAAAACTCAAACAAAAATTTCAAATTTCAAATAATATTTATATTTATTTCACAAATTTTAATTTCTCCTAAGAAAATAGGATTTTAAAAAACATAAAATATCCACTGAACGGTGGCTAAGTCTCGTTCTTATTTTGGACACAATATTGCCTGAAATTGAAAATGCACGTTCACTAGCTACTGAGCTTGGTTTTATAGTTTTCAGGGCATCAAATAACAAATCTAAGTTTTTGGTTCTTTTATTCGTTGCCTCAAATAATGAAAATTCAGCTTTCAGTGTCTTTGGATTTGTAAGTTTTTCTTCGGGGTCTTCAAGAAATCAAATAAGTTAAAAATCAATTTTTACATAATAATTTGAATTCTTTTAAACCGGTTTTCTTAATTTAAAAACCGGTTTTCGAATGTGACAAATTTATTTTAAAAACCGGTTTTTTTTAAAACCGGGTTTGAAAAAGCGTCAAACCCTAGTTGGTACAATTTGGTAGGTTACCATAGTAAAATATAATCGTCCTTTTTGACGGTCCGGGTCCCGTTTCGGAACCACAGCCAGATTTATTTTATTTGAATTCATAAACATGTAATAGAACTTGACATCGACAACCTATTTTATTATTTTTTATTTTAACCTGGAAAACCCAAAATAACCGTAAAAAACCGCGGTTCTTGGATAATTAGACACCGAAAACCGCGGGTTTTAAAATGGTTCGAAACCGTAATCTCTGCGTGGAAATGGTATTTCTTGGGCTCATGAACGGCAACTTGTTCATTTGGCAGGAGAGAATCTTCATGGAGAACGTGGGAGCCGTGAAAGAGCTGTGCAAAGTGACCGACAACCTCGAAAACAGAATCGACGAGCTCGAGAGGATAAACAAGAAACTCAGCAGCATGAAACGGAAAGACAGTTTAAAGTCCACATCGACAGATCTCAGGTAAACAGACGTCCCCCCTTCCAACACACTCATGTTATCATATTTATTATTTCCCGTCTGCTTCAAAATTTCTTATGCACTGATTTAATTTTTTTTAAGCAGGTTTAAATTCATTTTCAGTTATCTTCAGTTAATTTTGTTTTGTAGACTGGTGCAGCCATCTGTCGGCCGGAAAGGGAACGAAAAGTCAAATGCAAGTTAACTTCATTTGGCAGGAGATTAAATTCCCTTCTAGCTAGTCGGGAAGTTAAAAATCGATTGCAAGATTTGTACTAGACAAACACATACACACAAACACACAAGAAAGCAAGTTAATAAAAACATGGTAAAAAGAAGAAAAAAAGATAAGAAAGAGAGAAAAAAAAAGTATTTGAATACGGGAAAGCTTTTGCAACCAGGTTATTGCCACAAAAATTCCCTTGTTATTTATTGAATTTTTTAGAATAGCTCAGAACACGATGACAGTGCATTCTTTTGATACGTTTAGCCATCTTTAAGCAGGATTGAATTCATTTTCAGTTAATTTTATTGTTTGAAAATTTGTTATAATTGCTTTCTTTATTACGCATTTCATCATTTTCTTTCAAGTTGATGGGATAATTCATCAAAAAAAAATTTTAAAAAGTATTTATTAATACATAGAATTGTCAAGTTTATATGATTCAACAGAAAATTTAAAAACATGGTATATAAAAAGTTCTTTTTTTCTTTTAATTAAAATATACCTTATTGAATTATTTATTATAAATTGCTTGTAATGTTATCAAGAACTCTAATATGTAATCGTACCTTGTGTAATACAAATGCAATTATCGACCAGCAAATTTCCTTTTCTGATCTATTTGATTTGCATTCTAAGATATTGTAAGATATGCAAGCTGTGTTATATATGTTTCATTGTATTACTCATGTTATTATATTGTTTATTTAGTGTTGCTATGTATTGTACAGTGTACTATACAAAAAATAATTACAAGATAAAAAAACCTTTTGTATACCATGTTTTTAAATTTTCTGTTGAATCATATAAACTTGACAATTCTATGAATTAATAAACACTTTTTTAAAATTTTTTTGATGCATTATCCCATCAACTTGAAAGAAAATGAAGTTAATTGGAAGTTAACTTGCATTTGACTTTTCGTTCCCTTTCCGGCCGACAGATGGCTGCACCAGTCTACAAAATAAAATTAACTGAAAATAACTGAAAATGAATTTAAATCTGCTTAAAGACGGCTAAAAGTATTTAAAAAATGCATTGTCATCGTGATCTGAGCTATTCTAAAAGTTTCAAATGTCTAGCTAGTCGGGTTAGTTAAAAATCGATTGCAAGATTTGTACTAGACAAACACACACACAAGAAAGCAAGTTAATGAAAACATGGTAAAAAGAAGAAAAAAAAGATAAGAAAGAGAGAAAAAAAGTGTATTTGAATACAGGAATGCTTTTGCAACCAGGTTATTGCCACCAAAAATTCAGGCTTAAATTTGTTTATTTTGGTTGAATTGAATTACTTTGGCGCCGTTGGAGGTTCGTTTTTTTTTTTTTTTCCCCACTTTCGTTGGTCTGATTCGGAATTTCAGTAGCTAACTTACCCGTATAAGCTTATAGCTGTGGACGGGTTTATTTTTGAACTTATCATTTAATTATTATCGGTTTATTTATAACACATTATGCCGCAATCGGAGTCGTAGACAATTCCACTCTACTTGGGCGTTCATCCCCAGCCGATACTGCCTTTTTTTACCCATAACAAACGTGAATCATCGCCAGCATAAAAATACACTTACTCGAAATCTGCGGTTCGGCCGTGTCATATCTAACTAGGTCTTTCCCCGTTGATGCGTTTCCGACAGGTGACTGTCATCCACCGCAATTTACTTACTTATTTAATTTACTATGCACAACAGTGTATCGGTGAGTCAAAGCGGCTATAAATAAACCTCGTTTTTGATGTCGCCCGATAAAAAAAAGGCATGCATCCTGACGCGTTTTTGTTTCGGTTCTTTCAGCCGCGTCAGCAGCGCAGCCTCGTCCTCTACGCACGGCAAGCGCCGATGCCGGCACTCCTGCAGCAAGAGGCGGCCCGGAAGCAGCTATGCGTCATCGTGTTCCAGTCACTTCATCCAGTCAACTATCATCGTCCTCGTCGTCATCATGGCCTGCTGGTAACGACAACACAAATTATGTCTGCTTTACTGTACAGGTCAAGGGCCCGAGGTAGCCCAGTGAGAACACGTCGGGATCGGGACTTTTTTTTGGGGGGGGGTGTACCTTTCTCTCAGTACCTCCCTGTCTAGGCCGGATAAGGGCACGTTAAATCTCTGGACTGGAAAGTCATTCTATGATGACAGAGAGGGTGGGAGAAGGTACGACCCTCCCAGATATCGCCCATTGCTCGGTTCGAATGTCATTCAGTACCTTCCTGTCCATCCCAGGTAGAGACACGTTTAATCTGTAGACCGAACAGTCCCTCTATGAGGTCAGTGAGGGTGGGAGAAAGTCCGATCCCCGCCAGATGTCGGTCATGTGGGGGGGGGTGCTCGGTGTAGCGTTGGTTCATCTATACGGTGCCCCCATTGAAAGCAATCCACGATTCTCGCTGTTCAAGTGCCAATTTCCTCATGGACAAGTAGGCAAAAACGCTATACAGATATCTTAATCTGTAAATAAATTGTGCACAATAAATTGTGTTTCAACAACACCCACGAATTTCAAATCATCTCTCGAATCACCTCACGAATAACTCGCATCCCGACGTCAATCGATGAGAAATTTTCCTGTCAGGTGTTGTTATGGAAACAGATGCATATTACTGGATTCTTATAGCGGCATTTGAAACGAAAAGGATCCAAAATAATTTTTGCATTCCAAATAATGCAAAAATAAATATGAATCCAAAATAATGCCAAAATGTGCATTTGCTAATCTGTGCAAACCCCAGATTAAACAATATGCTAATTAGCAAACACAATGCGCATGGATAAGTTTTGTTAATCACAGATTTAAATACAATTTTTTTTTCGAAAAACTTTTAAATTTGGCCTAGCTTTTTTCAAGCGCTTGACATCGACGATTTAACGGTTTATTTAAAAAAAAAGTATAAACTTGTAATTAACAAACTACGCGCTCCTTAAATTCTCCTACGCGTCTTTAATATTTTCCTGGAATACATATCGTCTGAAGAAAAAGTCATGAATTTCGGCAACTTGTCGTAAATTTATGACTCTTAAAAATTGCCATATAAACGTCTGTTTTCGTTTCGATGTTTTTGAGATACTAATTAAATTATACAGTGTCTGATGCGTGGAGGCTAAAAGACATGGCAGTAACTCAGTGGGAAGAAGTGCAAGACTAATGCGTTTCCAGGATTACCGTCGTTTCTTGATCTGCGCATGCGCGATTTTCCCACGAAAAGTTATACTCATCTTGAGGTATCTGCCTACGTTGAAATGGCTATTTTTATGCAAAATTTTGAAAAATTTTATTACTCCATTTCAAATGCCAATCATCCGGGATTTCAAAACTTCATAACTTTTATTCGTAGATCATTAGATGACAACTTACGGCCCATTTAATAAACCGAAAGTGGTATTAAAAGACCGAAAGTAGCCTCTTTAAAGGTATTTTCTAGAAAACTCGTTTTTCAGTTACTTTTGCAAACGAGATAGCTCATCTTTTGAAAAGTTTTCAATATACACTCTGTCACAAAAAAATATATGTACCCAGAAGAAATCGAGCTACTGTCACGAAACTTGGCAGTAACGCAATCTGGTAAGAGATATGCAAAGGATTAAAATTTCGACGCCAATAAGACAAGGGTAAACGCAACTGGGAGAGTTTAAAAGCATGATTGCTCGTTACATAGGGTTATTCAAACAAATCTGTCGACTTGGAGGGACGGTATTGTGACTAGAGATGACTGTGAGACGTAACCGGCGACAGTACGAACAATTGTCGGACTTTGAGAAGGGGCGTATATTAGGCCTCAGAGAAGCAGGTTGGTCGGACAGGCGTATCGGCCGCCACCTCGATCGGAGCGATATGGTAGTTGCTCCTTGTTGGCAACGATGGATCACGGAAGGGATAGTCTACCGTCGCGGAGGGTCAGGGCTTCCCAGAAGCACAAATGCGCGCGAGGGTCGCACAATCATAAGAGCGGCTACGTCTGCACAAACAACGTCGCTAGAATCACTTCGAGATCATTTACCACCTTCCAGACATCCGGTGGTATCAAGGGAAACCATTCGGAGACGACTGGCCGACGCAGGTACAAGGAGCCGACGTCCATTAAGACGCCTACCACTGACCCCACATCATAGGCAGTCTCGATTGGATTTTTGCTGACCTCGGGGAAGCTGGAGTGTGACCGACTGGTGGCATGTGATCTTCAGCGATGAGTCCCGATTCAGTCTCCATGCTGATGACCAGCGCTTACGCGTGTGGAGGCGGCCAGGCCACCGGTCGGATCCGGCATTTGTTGTCGAGAGACATGCGGCGATTACACAAGGTGTGACAGTGAGGGGAGCGATTTGTTGGGACACACGATCACCTCTAGTCGTCCTTCAACGCACTTTGACTGCACGCAGTTACGTGGACGAGATTTTAACACCAGTTGTTCTGCCTATGCTATCAAGTCGTCTAGGTGCCATTTATCAGCAAGACAACGCTCGTCCACATACTGCGCGACTCTCCTAACAATGTCTTTAAGGATATGACGTACTCCCAGGGCCTGCCAGGTCACTAGACCTCTCGCCAATAGAGCACGTCTGGGACGTGCTTGGAAGGCAACTGCAGCCGTCCCGGAATACTGGTGAATTAACTGCCCAGTTGCAAATATTATGGCATGATCTTCCGCAGGAGGTCATAGGTGACCTCACTGATTCGATGCCACGCCGTGTTTCGGCTTGTATAGCCGCCAGAGGTGGATTTACTAATTACTGATTTGTAACCTTTATCGTGCCATATCTTCTTAATAAAACGGTCTGTTCTTCTGAATTTGTAATCATTTGCTTATCTCCTCATACACTACATACTTGTCAAGTTTCGTGATAGTAGTTCGATTTCTTCTGGGTGCATGTATTTTTTGTGACAGAATGTATTGCAATGAAATTTTGCGACAATGTTTTACATATTACTAAGTATGTTTTGACATAAAAGCTAAGCTATATATGTTAATTGAATCCTTCTACAGATACCTGTACTTATAAAAAGATAAATTTTTTTAAAAATCGGTGTTTTTTCACCTTTTTTTAGTGCATTTCAGAGATTTTTGGATAAATTGTAAAACTTTTAGTTGATAACACAGGTAAGTGTCACAGTAGTCTATTGTACAAAGGAAATTAAAATATATTGAGTCGTCAGGATTGCAGGGTATCTGGTGTAAGCACTCCCTTGTACTAAAAATGTATTAAAAATTCCCTCAATTTTAAAATTCTATGAAATGTTTACCAAATTGATATTTGTTTTCATGGTTTTCTATTCCATTTGAACTAAAAATATATGTATTCAATCAGTACTGTTCATTTTCGAATATATATATATATATATATATATATATATATATATATATATATATGCATGTATATATATATTTATATATATATATTTATTTATATATTTATATATATATATATATATATATATATATATATATATATATATATATATATGCATGTATATATATATTTATATATATATATTTATTTATATATTTATATATATATATATATATATATATATATATATATATATATACTAGCTGAAGTACCCGACGATGCCCGGGATTTTAAGAATGTTTGTTGTTAACCAAAATCAATTTAAAAATTAACACAGTATAAATAACATAAAAAATATATGTGAAATGTTATACACGTCTCAGAATTTCAGCCTTTCATCATTTTAATACTAAAATCTGAAAAGTAAAAATGTCAAATTCTCTAATGTTTGTTAACCAAAATTAATTTAAAACTAAGCACAGTATAAATAACATAGAAAAAAAAACCTTGTGAAATCTATAAATATATAAATTTATAATAAACTCATCAGAATTCAGCTAGAATTAGCCTTTCATCATTGGGGTAAAAAAAAGCTGCAATTACAGGTTCAGCAGAAATTTCCAATAGAACAATGATATGACTGCAGCGTTGCCTCTTAAAAAAATGAAGTGTTTGATTGAGGGCTGCAAACCATTCAACTCCACTCCACATTTAACTCCTATAAACATCCTCTACATATTAAATTCCTTTTCTCTCCATAATAAACTCCTCAGAATTTTGGTATATTCAGCCTTTCATCATAGTACCACTAAAATCTGAAACATCCTCTCCAGAAATATAAATTTATTAATTTCAATAATTAAACACACACAAATATATAAATTACGCAAAAGTTTTTTAACCAACATTTGAATAATTCGTAAATGAAAAAGCATATGAAAATAAAGATAAGAACTTCCGGAATCGAAATTAATTACCCTTAATTTTTAATTAATAAAAAACCAACATAATATGAATAAAAACGATATTTGCTTAAAACCATATGAAAATAAAGCTATTATAAAGATGATAATAATAAAAAAAGCATAAGAAATAATGCTCGCGCATGAAGTTAACGTTACGATATAAAGATAGTAATAATAATATAAACCGCGTGCATAAAATATTTAGCTTTTCAAGCGAAATAAATTGATTTTTAGAAAAAAACTACTTTTAATCGAGAAATTAAAATACATTGCACAAAATTTTAATTTTACCAACTTTCCACCCTACAATTTACACCCTACTTCTTTTAAATAGGATGTAAATATAAAGTTTTAACAGCCAATTGAATGCCAGTTAAAAATAATGTGTGCGCATGAAGTTAACGTTACGATATAGAGATAGTAATAAAAATCTATATATATATATAACAGTTCCGTAACTGACTAACTGACTGATTGACTGACTGACATACAAAGTACAGACCAAATCGTTGAACCTAAAGGACTGAAATTTTGCATGGCGATTCTTCTTATAATGTAGGGGTGCACTAAGAAAGATTTTTGAAAAATTCTTCTTAGATTTTTTTAAATTAAATTTTTAATCTGTTTTTGTAACTTTTTTCAAGTTTGCATTTAAAATAATAATTTGAGGGTTGTAAAATTTATATCACGAAAAAAATCATAAAAATTCCTTTAAAATGAAATTCTTTTCGCATCTTTACCTCCATTTTCTAATTTTTGGTGAATTTTTAAAGATTAATTTTTACAATTTAATTTATTAAACGCTGATCATGTGATTTCTTTATTTGGTACTTTAAATAAATTTATCGTCACATAACAACGAAATAGACACAAAAAAATTAAAATAGTGGCGCCATCTATTGTACGCTTGTGAATCGAGAGTTGTTGGTTATTTATTAATTAAAAATATTGGAAAGTTCTTGTGGATCTGTAAATATACATGTGGTAACAGTTTTAAAATTTATAAATTATCAACCTACACAGGTGATAATTTATCCGGTGTTGCCCGGGATTTTAAGAATGTTTGTTAACCAAAATCAATTTAAAAACTAAACACAGTATAAATATCATAGAATAAAAAGCATGTGAAATGTTATACACATGAATAAAAAGAAAACCCAACATAAAAAACCATAAATTTACAATAATTTCTTCAGAATTCAGCTAGATTTAGCGTTTCATCATTGGAGCAAAAAAACCCTGAAAAGTAAAGCATAAAATATATACATTTACTAGCTGAAAACCCGCACTTCGCTACGGAGTACATTCAAAGTAAAAACATCGGTGAATGTATGCAATTAATGCCAATATATGTATAATAAATACGACGATCAATGTATATAATTGATGTAAAATATATATATATTTATAAAAAAATCGTAAGGGATATTTTTATAGACAAAATAATGTAGAAGAAGATATTCAAATTAAATCTAATATAAAGAATACTAAAGAATATAGTACAGTTAATATAGTACAGTTTCTAGAACATTTCTTTTACAGTATTTTAATATTTTTTTGGATAATGTCCAATCGTCTGCCGCATTAGCAAGAAAAAAAAATTATTTTTTGTCTATTTAGTTTTTATGCACGTGACGATAAATTTATTTAAAGTACCAGAAAAAGAAATCACGTGATCAGCATTTAATAAATTAAATTCTAAAAATTAATCTTTAAAAATTCACCAAAAATCAGGAAATGAAGGTAAAGATTCGAAAAAGATTTCATTTTAAAGGAATTTTTATGATCTTTCTCGTGATATAAATTTTATAACCCTCAAATTATTATTTTAAATGCAAACTTAAAAAAAGTAAAAAAAACAGCTTAAAAATTTAATTTAAAAAAATCTAAGAAGAATTTTTAAAAAATCTCTCTTAGTGCACCCCTACACTATAAGAAGAATCGCCATGCAAAATTTCAGCCCTTTAGGTCCAGCGGTTTGGTCTGTGCGTTGTATGTCAGTCAGTCAGTGAATGAATGAATGAATGAATGAGTCAGTTACGGAACTGTTTTATATATATAGATAATAAACCAGTAAAAGCTGAAAAGGAAAAATGTCAAATTGTCTTTAGGAAAGTAAAGCTGAAAAGTAAAAATGTCAAATTGTCGAATGTTTGTTAACCAAAATCAATTTAAAAACTAAATACAGTATAAATAACATAGAAAAGATTTAGCCTTTATCATTGGAGCAAAAATTCCTGAAAAGTAAAACATGAAATACATAAATTTATAATAAACCTACCAAAATCCATTAAAAAAATTACACAGTATAAATAACATAGAAAAAAAAGTATACGAAATGTTATACACATTAATAATATGAAAAATAAAATAAAATAAAAATAATAATTTTTAAAAATAATAAAATAAAATAAAAATAATTTAAAAAAATATTAAATAAAAATAATAATAATAATAATTTAAAAAATAATAAAATAAAAGCTGAAGCAAAAAAGCCTCCATAAAAAAGCTGAAAATACAGGTTTAGCAAAATCTGTGCGAT
This sequence comes from Dolomedes plantarius, assembly GCA_907164885.2. Taxonomy (NCBI): domain Eukaryota; kingdom Metazoa; phylum Arthropoda; class Arachnida; order Araneae; family Dolomedidae; genus Dolomedes; species Dolomedes plantarius. The sequence goes on from OU015490.1 coordinate 25,262,866, forward strand.
TCGTATTCGAACCCGCTTCGTGTAGTATAGTAAATGAACGCTCTTACCGAATGCGCCACAATAACATGCTGGTGTATTGTGTAAATAGGAGAATATTTGTACTAAAATTACTGGAAAGTTGCTATGGGTTGGGGAATATACATGTATTTATGGAGTAAGAGGAGTTTTAAGTTAGAAATAAGTTAGCAGGATAGAAGCTTAGTCTTTAACTCTTCAATAGACACAAAGACATAAGCGAGGGGGTTGCAGTAGCGATTAAAAATGATCTTGTGACACTTAGCGTGGTTGATTCGAATTTTCCATCGCGTGTGATAGTGCCAATATGCCGTTGGATCCGATTTATTTTAGAGTATAAAATCTGACTTGAAAGATTATTATTTTCATTTATTATTCTGGTTTAATATATAATTTGAAACTTTTTGATTTTATTTATTTTTATCTTTTCGCTCGCTGTTTCCCAGCTAAGCCTAACGTGGACGCCATATTCAGAGTGGTGATTCCACAAAGAGGTGATTCCATTTAGTTTCAAAATTTTTGGTTTTTTATTAATTAAAAATCAACGGTAATTAATTTCGATTTTTGAAGTTCTTCAGACCCTCGGCTGTTTTTAAAGACGCCTGTATGTAAAATTTCACGATCGTTGCTCCTAAACTGTGGATTTCTATACAATTACAGAGATACAAACATTCATTTTTATATATTAGATATATATATATATATATATATATATATATATATATATATATATATATATATATATATATATTTATTTATATAATATATATATATATATATACATATATATATATATATATATATATATATATATATATATATATATATATATATATATATACAGTCAAACCTCGATATCTCGAACTTGAAGGGAGAGACAAAAAAATTCGAATTATCAAAAATCGCATGTTATCAATAGTAGAATAGAGGAATAAAGCTTTTTTACATGCCTTTTAAAAAGTAATCCATTTTTTAATTTTAATTAACACTATTTACAAAATTATTTGAAAAAAGATTCAATTGTTGTTTGCTTCAGAGAAGAGTATGAAAGTTTATCTATTACACTTTCTAAGAGGCCAATGGCTTTAAAAGTGTCCTCTGACATATTTGACTGACTTTCAACATATCTCCTCAAAGTGTCCACTGCAGATAGTGCTTCTTTGTTTGTCACATTTGGTGGCAAATGGCGGATTTCTTCCTCCTCTTCTTCTGATAATACACAAGAAGCTTTCGTCTGACCGATGATTTCATTATCCTCCCACTGACCACACACTATTACTGCATCATCTACGACAACAAAATCATTGAATTCTATTTTATCGAGGTGCATGAGTCTACTTAATCGGTTCCAATCATTTTCTGCGCAATTGTCATCAGGGTGATCGATGTTGATTATCTGAGAACTTTCGTGGTCCTTTATTAATCCAGCCTTTTTAAAGCTATTCATTATCGTAGAGGAAGACACAATGTTCCGAACTTTGTCTGCCATTCGCATAGCTTGTAGAATATTTACACCAGATGGTGAAACACCTTCGTCCATTTCGGACAGCATTTTTTTAACCACTTGATGACGATACTTTACATTAAAACTTTGGATGATTCCCTGGTCAAGTGGTTGAAGTTTTGACGTAGTATTCGGGGGGAGAAATTCAATACGTTTTCCATTTTAGGTATGGTACTGTGCCCCGTACAATTATCAATGAAAAGCACGATTTTCCTCTTTTCTGCTTTCCCTTTTTTATTTAAATTCTTGAGCCAGTTTTCAAAAAGGTTAGATGTCATCCAAGCTTTTCGGTTAGCTTCGTAATCCAGAGGAAAAGATTTTATCCCGCTGAAACACCTTGATTTTTTCGATTTTCTTATCATTAACGGCTTTAACTTCTATGTTCCATTCATATTCACGCAAAAAAATTAAGTTAAACGCTCTTTACTACTCTTCCCTCCATGACATACTTCACCCTTTATATGCATGGTTTTGTCTGGAGTGCATTTAAAAAAAAGTCCAATTTCATCCGCATTGAACACATCTTTTTCGTCGTAATCTTTCAATATCAAGCTTACTTTCTTTCTAAATTCTACACAAACATCTTCATCTACGTCAGCACTTTCACCACACATTTTCAAAAATGTAATGTTGTTTCGTTTTTTGAAATTTTCGAACCAACTATTACTGCTTTTGAAATTTAAATAACTTAATTCTTTTGCAAAAAATTCAGCTTTATCTTTGATTAAAAGTCCATCTAGGGGGACGTTTTGAGTTCTACATTGCGTAATCCCTATCATTAGGCACTTCTCCATATCAGGAAATTCACTAGTTTTGAGCTTCTTTCGCTTGCCTACGCCGTCATAGAATTTTTCTAGGATAATTGCTTTATTCTTTAAAATTGTTGACAATGTGCTGCCTGGAATCCCAAACTCCTTAGCAATTTCCTTTTTCTTTTTCGAACTTTTTTCAACTTCTTCGATAATTTGCTTCTTTATTTCAATAGTAAGCGTATTCAATTTTCGTTTGTTAGACATTTTGTACAGATGACTCGCAGAAGATCTCACCTTCTCCAAATGTTGTTTTCGAACGATTTCTAATTTTTTTCTGCAATAACCAAGATAAACCGAAAGAAAACTTTTCAGCCTTTTCAGGAGCGGCACTAGCTTGAATGCGAGACAGCACAGGCATGCATTCACACGTGTAGTTTTTTCTTTCACTCCTTGTTGTAATGATAAGAAATTCCACATTTTTCTTGGAAGCCACCCACCTCTTGATTTTTGTTCATGCCTTCATTTCCTGTTTTGTTCAAAACCACCCCAACACCTCTAGAAAGTAACCCTGGAGAATAAAAGGAAAAAAAATAAAAGAAAGGATGGATGGTCACTGCATATGCACAGCAACTGACTGAAAAGAGACAAGGAAACAATAAACAGGATTTTTAACTCCCATCTTGGGGGGGTCAAGAGAAGTTGTGATTTCATTGTGTTATCTTCCGTCCTTATATCCCTTCATTTTAAAGTTTATGCAGAGTTTTACCACTGTAATTTTTGAATAGCTTTTCTATTTTTTAGAAATTTCTATTTTTTTTATATTATTTTTTTGTCTTTAGAAAATATTTTCTTCTCCATTTATGGAAGAAAATTCAAGTTATCGAGGGATGAGCCGAAAAAATTCGTCAAATCAAGGTTTATTTAACATTAAGTGCATAGGAAATTTGAAGGGAATTTTTTTTTCTTCGAGATATCGAAAAATTCGCGAAATCGAGGTTCGAGTTAGCGAGGTTTGACTGTATATATATATATATATATATATATATATATATATATAACCCCTTAATGGCCGTACTCACAAAGATGGTATAGAATTACCAGTTCTAAAAAGGGCATCGGAAAAATGAGCCCCGCATAAGCCAAAGGTTAACTTTCCACCACTAATCTTTCTCTTCTGTTTCAGCCTTCTAGCCCTAGCCACCCTGTATATAATGGAAAATCAAAGTCATAACGAGAGATACTACAAAGGTCCAATTTTTATACACGTGAGGTAAGACTCATTTTTGACTCAGACTGAATGATTGAAAATTTAAATAAATTAAAATTAAATGTGCGGTCCGTACCAAGGTTTAACCGGGATGGATAATTTAATGCACAAAATATCGTTGATAGACTAATATCGATCAGTCCTGTTCTTTAGTTTCAATCCCTGACAGATCGTTGAACGAGATAGATAGAGCGTGCTTTAAAAGTACTGTAGACTTTCATTTTGAGCCTTAGGCAACTGCGGACGCTCTAGAATCATAGAGATAATAATTTAATTTGTAATTTCTTTAACGTATAGAACAACGGTGTTTAGCCTGTGGCCCGCGCATTGTATAACAAATATAAATCATTCCAATGTTGATGTTGTGTTTCACCATTTTCGAAAATTTGCCTCACGGATATTGTCGCTCTTCTCAACAAATTATGTGTGTGAACATTTTTTTTTCTTTAATGAAATTAACTAAAACATCAAAACGGAGAGTGTTCACTGATACACACCTTAAAAATACATTGCGATTGGCTTCCAGTAGCATACCACTGAATATAGCAGACATATTAAAAAAAACAATTAAGTTCGAGTTCGTTCAAAATTACCACATCACATTGCATACCAAGATTATAATATTATATACATTACATATACAGTGTATTTTTCATTTTCATAATAAAACTAAACTTTTAAATGTAGTTCACTTTTTTATGCGGCCCGCCTGCCTTCAAAAAATTTGCCATGTGGCTCAGATGCTGCAAAAGGTTAAACACCCCTAGTCTAGAATATAACACTGAAATATTATCTTTATAAATAATATCTTTCTTTAAGAAAAAAAGGCCAAGTAACTATGTATTTGCAAAAATATTCTTCAATTGATGGCCTCAACATCTTTTTTAACTTAATGGAAGCATCTTGTGTTTCGTACAACCATACAAAGGGCAACAAACTAAAGCCGTCTGCACACGGGGCAACTCAAAAGAAACTGATAACTGACTCCAATCACAAATCAGTCCGTGATGAGTCGTAACCTATGTAATTGAATGGAGCCACGCACACGGCGCAACTGGTTACAAACCCGTCGGACGGGTTTGTAACCAGTTACGATGACCCGGTACGAGAGTAGCAGAAAAAAAATAATTTTTCTGTATTCGTTGTTAAGTGTTTCGCTTTGTAATCTTTGGTATCCACGTTATTGCTTAATTTGTACGAATCGTATTTTCTATGTTAGATTTATGTTATAAATATTGAACTATGTCTTAGCTGTATATTTACTATCGCAATTCAGCGAAATTTACTAAATGATTCTGCATTTCGATTCTAGTTCCTCTTACAAGAACACCACCAGTCCAGTCCAAGACAAGTTCACGATCATGTCCACCCTGTTTCCAACAGTAAGCTTTTCGAGACAACCTTCGCCGGGTGCGGCCAAAGCGACTACGGGCGTCGATAGAGGTAAGTTTCTGGAACACCGTTGGCAGCGGTATTGTACAATACAACGAACTACACGCAAAACTAAAAAATCGCCCACGTTGGAACCCCTACCAATAAATGTAAAAAACAGCAAGATTTTCAAGCGAATTGAACGATCGCAGGCCAGTCGAGGTTTGCATACAGGTAGCTGAGGAGGCCCCGTGTTGCCCAAATTGGTCGGCAGATCTGTCCATTTGAAACAACCGAACAGGTAAAATCCACCCTCTGCTAAGTTTGCAGGTTTTGCTAGGCAGCTTCTGATCTTCAGGCTAAACATTGCTCATGGACCGACCGTCCGGGAAGCTTAATATGTGGATTACAGGTAGCTGAGATGTTGCAGCGTGACGCAAATACATCACAATTGGGACGAAATCTCCAACTCAACGTTTAAGCCGTCCTGTGCGCGGAATGTGAGCTGGCTGATAATATCGCTGTACAGACAGTAGGATCGCCGTCAGAGGACGTTTCAAAGCATATTCTTCCTAGAAGAATTGGTATTTAATTCCGTCTGTGAATAATCGATTTAGTCACAATGCAATACCTCATACAAAGACATTGCTAGGTCCTTGCAACGTGGCAACGATGTCATGACACGTCCTCAATGGCGCGCCAAATAGGTTAGCACACACGGCACTGAGATGTTGTTGTATGTCTATCGTGCCTACCGCACCGAGGTCGGTATAATGTGATAGGGACGGTGGGACACACAAATTGAGTGGTCTCGTGACAACACAAACTCAAATATTTATTTACGATGACTCAAAAATTAAAGAACAACTCGCCAGAGGGGGACGAGCCTACGAGCATCTCGCCAGACCTCCGATCACACACGGGATACCAGAGACCCTTCTCTGACTGTAATTCTTCACTCCCTCTGGTGTTTACGAACACATCAGCCAATCACTCTGATTGGTGAGGGGGGGATCACGTGGTACGCCATATGCGTTTTACGCAGCTTTCTTTCTCAAATATTACACTACTATTTTGAAAAGAAAAGATAAAACCTTTGTGCTCGAGAAATAAACAGGTAATCCAACGTAAATAAAAAGTGCATGCGCACGTGTCTAGTTGCTTAGTTTTCGGCTTTTTTGAGCCACTAAGTTCTTTGCACTGATGAAGAAGCTCCTTTGTAGCTTCGAAACGGCCGTATGCAAAATTGCACCTTACTGCTATCTGTGCTTTATTTACGTTGAATTTCCTGTTTATTACACTACTATGTCGCGATCGGCACATCACCATTATGACAAAACCTCCAATCAACACCCTTAGAAACCGAAATCACGTCGCTGGGCGGACACTGGGTGGCTTCAAAACACATCCTTTCGAGAGGAAACGTTATTAATTCGTACAGTATTAATTATTCATGCAACGATGGCTAAATGAAGTCAGAAAAGGGGACATTTCTACATTGCTGCGACGTCATCTAGACCAGCGGTTCTCGACCTGGGAGGCGTAGAAAAATTTCAAGGGCGGCGTGAGTTTAAAAAAAAAATAAAATAAAAAGTAAAACTAACTGTAATTTACTGTTCTCAATTTTCCGGTCACAATGTAACCGTAACGTATTTTCGACAAACGAACCCGAACACGATAATTGTCGTAATTGTAAAAACACGATAATTGTTATACATCTGTCAACACTGCAAGAGCTTGAGAACGGTTCCTCGCTCAGCTGCTTTTCCTTTGTTATTAATTTTTCCCTTTCTCCTTTCAAATTCTCCAGATATTAGTTCAGAGAACTGGGAGTTTGAATTGACAAGCTTTGTCACAGTTACAACCTAATATTCTAACAGTTACAACATAATATTCAAAAACTTGTCAAGGACAAACAGTGTCAGCCCTCTCAGTAATGTCGTGAAAGTGACTGGTATTACATGCCAACCTCCCCTAGATCCTTGATTACCTCAAATATATTTGATCTGCATTTAATTCTTTGATTTCATATGTTCTAATAATAATATGTTCCAAATTAAGATATATGTAGTAATATTAAATTTTGTGTATGAAATTATTTATTCTATATTTTCATTTAATAAACAGCTTCAGTTTCAAATTCCGATTGTACTACTTGTATTGACCACATATGGTGGGGGGGGGGGAGGACTCGTGACCTCACATCAGTGTTCAAAGGGGGGCACAGAACCTTAAAGGTTGAGAACCCCTGATCTAGACAGTCACTTGACGGTGTGCTTTCGTTTGGTCACAGTTCCGTACTGTTGGTTCATTCCCAGAGGAGTCGATGCATTGTTTAGAAAGCTCTCGTGTCTGCCATTCGATTTTACAAGGACATTTCCAATTTTGGTCAATAAAGGGACTCGATTCTGGGGTGACATTTTCGTCACAATTTTGATTCAGTTACTTTTTCTGTTACCATGTTTGCCGATCGGCGTTGACATCTAAGCGTAATGGCATTTAAGTTTCGCTCCCAGCTTGACACACTAGTGACGGTCCATGCGCGATAAAATCAGAGTACTTCCGTTCATAAATTCCGCACAGATAGTTTTCATTTCCTGATAAACTACTCTGCGAACTTTTCCCAAAGGCTTTGTTTTTATTTTCAGTGGATTCTTTTAAGCGCAGAAAAAAAAACCATGATCCAAAATAAGGTGACAATATACAATCGAATCCCGTTATAGCGAACTTTAAGGGACCAAAGGTTTTGTTCGCTATATCCGAACATTTAAAGAAAATGTTACAGTTCACAAAATGTATAACTCATTAGTTGCTACGTGTATTCAAATAATGATGTGTTAAAAAAAATGATAAAATCTATTAAAAATGATCATTAATGAATTAAATTGACTAAAATCCATTACATTAAACTGACAGAAAACTAATTAAATTAACTAAAAAGGAAGACAAATGGAAATAAATTCATTTTACCTTCAATTGTTGCTCACTGTTTTGATACAGAAATAATCGGTAATCTTCTTCCGACGTGATGCCGATTTCAAAAATCATTTTGTGAATTTCTTTGTCCAAAACATCAAATGACTCTTTCTTCCACTGTTTGTGTTGACAAAAATTTATTAATTACATGCATCCCTGCTGTAGAATCTGAGGTGGTGGGGATTTCGTCATTTATGAGCTCCTCTTCATCAGCATACGATGCAGAATCTTCGATTTCAGAATGATTCATTTTAATTTCTTCCACAATATCTTCATCAGCCGGATTTTCACATGTAATACTTCATCATCACATGTTTCGAACAACTGCATGTCATAACCTGAGAATGGTGAAATTTTGTGCTTTTCTATCCACATCGCGATAGGCAAATCCTCATCGTCTTCTTCTTCAACATTCTTTGCTTCTTCAACATTCGTTGTATCTTCAACATTCTTAAAAGGTTTAAAAAAATTTTTAAAAAATTCAGTAGTCGACTGAAAAAAAAAAGGTTCGTTATAGCCGATTCTTAAGATTTCGGAGGTTTGCTATCAAAGAATAAATTAGCATTAAATACAATAGGAAAACGGCGGGACCAAAATTTTCGTTTGTTCTATCCGTGAGTTCGTTATATACCGGGTTCGCTATAACGGGGTTCGACTGTATGGAATAAATTTTTATTTATAAAAAATTATATGTATACATATATAGATAGGTGGATAGATAAATAGATAGATATAAGAAGAAGACAGGCTCCAGTGGTTTAACGAATACTATAATCAAATACAGCAATAGTATAAACATTTAATTTGTGTATGAAAGATTCTTAGAAGGTCGTCGATTAGCTCTGAAAGACAATCGCTTCGAATGTCCTCCGGTGTGGCGCAGCACTATGCCTACCCTGTCCTGTGCATCATTTGCAAGACTTTAAGGCGACAATGGACCATGAAAAACTTTTTTTTATTTATTAACCATTTGCTATGAAATTTTGTCTACGTATACAGTGTTGTTTAGAGATGGAAATTATAAATTTAAAAAAAATCAGAATGTAATTAAGATATTAATTAAAATCAGTTTGTAAATTACTCCATATAAAAATGCTCCACGCGCATCAATTTTTGTCTCAGATATCTAACTTTCTCTCTTAAGCTAGCTTTATATAGTTATAATAAAAGTCACTAGCAATATTTGATTTACAGTCATATTTCTAAAAACTAGAAAAGAAATTGATAAAAATAGATCATTTTATGCAAAATTTTATCAAAAAAATGTTTTTATTGTAAAAATTTTAAGTTGTTTTAAAATAGTATAATGAATTGATTACTAAGTTGTATTCTAGCATATATAAATAATCATTTTATGAAATTTTATGAAAATTCAAGGAAAATTATGACGCATGGAACATTTTGAACTTACCGAAACGACATGAAAACTTCTTTTGAGAAAATGACATTTAAAGTTTTCATTTGACTAACATTTCCATTGTTTACGTTTGAAAAAAATACTTATAACTCGGTTAATAATGATCGGATCAACATACTTTTTTTTTAATTATTTTAAGCTGATGAGTTGCAGAATCATTTTCTGAAAGAAAGAAACAAAATCGTTGTGGGGACATATTTTTGTCAATCTGAAGGTCCATTGTCGCCTTAAGGGGACCCAGGACACAAAATTGTTCGAATTTTCGAAAAAAATTTTATTGCATTAAATTTCTTTTGTTCTTTTACGCTTAAAATGACGTTTAAATCATGTTTCTATCTTAATTAGAACAGGATAAATTATTATTTTTTTTGCAACATTCTAATATTAGCCAATCGTTGTTTAAACCTGTAAGTGCGTTTTTCTGCATGATGGGTTTTTTCTCCATTTCTCGTCTTTAAATTGTTATAAGTCAAGAACTGTTAAAGATAAATGGTTGAAACTTGGAACATGTCTTTTCCAACTATTTTACTTTAATTTTGATTCAACAAATTTGAAAAAAATATTTGCTTTTGAAAATATGATTTTTTAAAAATAATTTAAATAATATTTTTTTTTTTGCAATTTTTAATCTAAATATTTTTAATTTCTTTAAAAATTATTATTTTAAAAAATGCTGAATCAAAATTAAATTTTATATATTTCTGTTTAATTAAATGAAAAAGTTTTGAAATTCGACAAATAATATTTCGAGTTATAAAGATTATAAATTACCCCACTTTTATTAAAAATTTTAAATTTCAAAATTTTTTAAAAACTTTTTGAGAAATTTTATGATGTGATTTTGCTTACAAATTATATGGTTGACCATCACAAAAATTCAAAATTTTAACTCAAAAAATAATTTTTTTTAAATGTGTCCCGGACCCCCTTAAGAACTTATTAATTACGCTTTGGTTTGCATACGATGTACCCATTACATGATCGGCCTCTGTCCCACGCAGCGTCGCCGAAGACGGATCCCGGGATGTCCACGTGGCCCCCCGAGGACCCCTTCACCTTGCCCATGGACTTGGACTGCTTACCTGACGAATGCCCCATCTACTGCTGCGACGAGGACGAGGACGACCTCATGTCCGTCAGCCACGAGGACAGCCTCAGGCACCAGCACGTGGACAGGAAGAGGAGCGAAAACGTCTCCATACTGGACGGTAAGCTGGCATTCGCGGTCATTCCGTGCGGGATTTTTTTTCGACGTATTAAGGTAAATGCACCTATAATGGGCCATGTCCCTATAATGAGCCACCCTTTAAAAATGTCGAGAAATTAAGGGTCTATTGTTACCTAAGGCAGTAGAAGGGGTGAGGGTCATTGGCCGTGGCCCGGCTAATGACCCTCACCCCTTCTACTGCCTTAGGTAACAATAGACCCTTAATTTCTCGACATTTTTAAACGGTGGCCCATTATAGGGACATGGCCCATTATAGGTGCATTTATGTTACGGAGAGGTTGTATTTTCGAGGAGTACCTAAACCCCTGCGTACTGTGAAAACGGTGGCGCAGCGAAGGTTCTGCTCTGAGGTTGAAGGACTCAACTTTATACGTACCAAAACTACTGCCACGTAAAAAGTTTGGGGTAATATCAACTTGCTGTGTACGTCAGCAAGAAGTGATTGGAAACTGTAACAGACCACAGCTGTAACAGCAGTTCCTCGAGTGTCATTGCTTTTAGAAATTGTGATGAAATTTAAGGGAACTCACTACCCTTAAATTTCATTACCCTACTTCACTACGGAGTACATTCAAATTAAATACAACGGTCAATGTATGCGATTAATGCCAAAATAATTAAATTTATATATTCATAATAAATACGACGATCAATGTATGCAATTGATGTAAAAAAACGAAAAAATATATTTATAAAAAAATCGTAACGGATATTTTTATAGACAAAATAATGTAGAAGAAAATATTCAAATTAAATCTAGTAGGACATACTAAAGAATATAGTACAATTAATACAGTGCAGTTTGAGGAACATTTCTTTTACTGTATGTTAATATTTTTTTAATAATGTCCAATGGTCTGCCGCATTATCAAGAAGAAAAAAAATATTTTTTGTCTATTTAGTTATCATGCACGTGACGATAAATTTTTATAGTACCAGAAAAAGAAATCACGTGATCGGCATTTAATAAATTAAATTCTAAAAATGAATACTTAAAAATTCACCAAAAATCAGAAAATGAAGGTAAAGATTCGAAAAAGATTTCATTTTGAAGGAATTTTTAGGATCTTTCTCGTGATATAAATTTTATAACCCTCCAATTATTATATTAAATGAGAACTTTAAAGAATGTTACGAAAACAGCTTAAAAATTTTATTTTAAAAAAATATAAGACGAATTTCAAAAATCTTTCTTAGTGCACCCCTACACTCTAAGAAGAATCGCCATGCAAAATTTCAGTCCTTTAGGTCCATTGGTTTGGTCTGTGCGTTGTATGTCAGTCAGTCACTCATTTACGGAACTGTTTTATATACACTCATGGGCAAAAAATTAGCTCACCAAGAAATAATTGCGGGATCGTAACGAAACTTGCAATGAAGGTACATGTCGGGGAGATATGCAAATGATTAGAAATGCAGCGTGATTGCGCATTACGTATATCCGGTAGAGGACGTTGAACATCGTACTCTGTGGAGTATAAAACAGGTAACCAAAGCTTGTTTGAGTGTGCTGAATCATTTACAAAGGAAGAGCTGAGATAGACATGCCATTACGCCATGTTCGAAGACAATATAAGCAGTTGTCGCAGTTTGAGAGGGGGAGAATCGTCGGGATGATGGAAGCTGGGTGGTCAGCTAGGCGAGTAGCTCGTCAATTAGGCCGCTCTGATTGTGTTGTGAGGAGGTGTTGGGACCAGTGGACCCGAGAGATGTCATGTACACGAGACCAGGCTCAGGACGCCCTCGACAGACCAGTCGTCGAGAAGACCGCCACATCGTAAGAAATGCACGCGTACAGCCAACTGCTTCATCGGCTGCCATCCAGGCACAGGTAGCACCTTCACTAGGGGCCTCTGTGTCTTCTCGAACCATACGAAGGCGCCTGGCTGAAGGACAGTTGGTATCGCGGCGCCCATTACGTTTGCTGCCCTTGACGCCTACCCATCGACGCCTCCGTTTGGAGTTTTGCCGCGCACGAGGAAACTGGACTGCAGCGGAATGGAACCAGGTCGTCTTTAGCGACGAATCCAGATTCAATCTCGGCAGTGATGACAATCGTGTTCGTGTGTGGAGAGCCCGTGGTGAACGCTTCAATCCTGCCTTTGCTGTACAGCGACACATAGCTCCCACAGCTGGTGTGATGGTATGGGGTGCCATTGCCTACAATACACGGTCACCCCTAGTATTGTTCCGTGGCACCATGATAGCCCAGCGGTATGTTCATGAAATCCTGCAACCACATTTGTTGCCACTCATGCAACGGCTCCAAGGAGCTATTTTTCAACAAGACAATGCTCGGCCTCATACGGCAAGGGTGTCACAAGACTGTCTCCGCACTGTTACTACCCTTCCTTGGCCTGCCCGATCCCCAGATTTGTCTCCAATCGAGCATATCTGGGATCATTTGGGACGACGAGTTGGGCATCCCACGAGTTTGAACGAACTAGTGGCAAGGTTACAGCAAATATGGAACGAAATGTCTCAAGACATCATACAGAACTTGTATGACTCAATGCCCGATCGTATCGCATCGTGCATTCGCGCTAGAGGGGGTCCAACGGAGTATTAACTCCTCCGTTCTTTTGCCATTTTCTCTGAAATAAATTATCCTTTTTCTTTGATTTTCTTATCATTTACTTATATCAAAGTAGTCATTACGTATGTAAAATTTCGTTTCATTTTGACGACTCCTTCTTGGTGAGCTAATTTTTTTGTCCATGAGTGTATATAGATGTGCAAAGTTGTACCCCGACTTACGCGATCTTTCGTAATCTTACGCGATCAAGTAATACCACTGGCAGTACGCTTGTAGTATTAGGACATTGGGATAATGGAAAAATATTACTGCATTGCGTACATTTTATTCTAATGACGCTTTAATTTTCAGACGTATCGAAGCCTCCAAGCCAAACTACCGCTGCAAAGAGTGAGGTCGACGCAGATTCGTCCACCGGTAAGATAGTGGACAGTACGCCGCCTCAAAATCTACACAGACACAAATTGAGGAAAAGACTGACGGCCTCGGAGGAAGAGACCATAGAGAACAACAATGTCTTCACATCAGGTGATTAGCAGAGTTACTTACCTAATAACATATCAATCTAAACTTTCTAAGTCACAACGTTGTCACTTCGCGAAGGTCACACTTGTCACTCGTCGACTGAATGATTGCCCAGTAGCATACTGCAACTTTCGAATGACTCTAGATCGTAAGTCACCGTGACGTTTTAGTAACATATCGCCGAGTGACGTCGAAGGAAAGTCATCATTGAATGACTCTGAAATACACTGTCATCAAACGATGACAAAGAACCGACGCAGATTCGCCCACCGGTAAGATTATAGACGGTACGCCACCCCAAAATCTACACAGACACAGATTAAGAATTAAGCATACTTTGGATGAGATCAGTAAAGGTTTATTACTCACACACACACACACACACATATATATATATATATATATATATATATATGTGTGTGTGTGTGTGTGTGTGTAAGGAATTAACTGGGGAAAGAATAATTAATTTAAATTTAAAGGGGGCTTCGGGATTAATTTATTTTCGTGGCGTAATTCGCCACTATTCTCATATCCATTTCGAAACGCAAAAAGAAATCAGGAGAATTCCCGTTGGATTTGATTGACATCCGTAATCACGCCTTTGCCTCAACTTCGGTGTAAACGTCACACGCATGCACGATAAGTTTAGATGGTCTAAAACAATAGCGATTCAGACAGAGAGCGGAAGATTCTTCGGCAGTACGGTCACGCGTCGCGAGGGAAGAGAAGAATTCTTTGGACTTTAATTACAGATTGAATCGGGTAGCTTAATAATTGGAATAAACTAATTAGATGTAATTAACTTGTAATCATTTACCACGGCCTACGTTTACTTACTGCATGATTATTAATAGGTATTAAGGAGTTAAAAGGGATTTATGGCATAAAAAACGCTTCTGGCCGCCATTTAAACAGGCTCGTCATATATATATATATATATATATATATATATATATATATATATATATTGACATTATTGTTGAGTCATAAGGGATGGTCATCTGAAAATCATTTTGACTAGTTTCGGGAGATTCTCTGTGACGGCACTTTTACTGGCCTTTGCTGTGAGGGGTTTAATACAGAGCTAATTTAAAAGCTAATCTCTGGGATCGAGGTAGCCGAGTGGTAACGCGTCGGCTTTCGGTGCCGAGGGTGCTCCTATCGAATCCCGACACGCACCATTTAATACCTCCGTGTCTAGGTCGGATATGGGCATTTTAAATCCATAGACCGGAGAGTCTCTCTATGACGTCCGAGAGAGTGAGAGAGAGGGTACGATTCCACCAGATGTCGCCATTAGAGGTTCTCAGGCAAAATGGAGGTGGCAACTAGCTAAGACGGACTCCGACTCTTGTGGTGCTATATAAAAACCGGATCTGCCCGAAGCCTATATGGACCTGGTCTGGAACTTATGGCCAGGGAGCATTAGGAACGATAGGTCAGGGATTCCAAACCTTTTTCTTTGCCGCTCCCTTGGGAATGAGATTAGACTCCGGTCATTAGAAACAACAGCAACAAATGCTAATATCTTACTCTCATTTTTTTAAATATATATATATATATATATATAGTATATATATATATATATATATATATATATATATATATATATATATATATATATATATATATATATATATATATATATATATATATATATATATATATATATATATATATATATATAGTGGAATTTTGTTGGTCCCTTGAAAAGCGGAAGGTTGAGATTCCATTGTATATATACAAGCTGTTCAAAAATTCGACCAGCAAATTCAGAGGGATGATAGTAGGCATCAAGGCGAGCAACAGTCACATAGGAATGTATGACCGGAAACACAAACCTGACGCTGGAGGGCGCTGTTTATTTAATTGGACCGCACCTCTTAACAACCCCATTAGACGGCCGGAAATATCGCATTTTTTGGAGGAGGTAGAAAACTCAAAAACAAAACAGAATGATATAGGAATGTATGACCGGAAAAGCAAACCTGGTCAACTAGAGGATAAACAAAGAGACAGAAAGGAAAAGCCAACATTTCTGCATCTTTTTTTATCCTCTAGCTCAGAGCTCCGCAACCTTTTAACTTCTACGCCACAACAACGTTTTTTTTCGATAATTCCGCGGCGCACCACAAGAAAAAGCTTGCAAATAATTAAATTACAATAAATACGTATATGTTTTTATTAGATTAAAAAAATTGTTCTATGTATCAAGATAATTATAATCATTTAAGTTTTATATAAATCATTTTGAACTGTACACCAACACAAGAACAAAAATATAAAATTATAGTTTACGAGTAAAAAAATTTTCCCTTTAAATTTTTATATTAAAATTTGTGTTTTGGTCTTTACTTAAGCCTAATAAATCGAAGTTAATTTAAACATAACTAATTTATTAATGAGATATTTGAGATTGTTTTGATAAATGTGCGTTTTATATTTGGCTCTATAATAGAAAGAGCTACAGTTCATGGTCAAGGCCCTTTAAATACGATCGTTTGTCATTTTCAATTAGAACCAGTGTCGAAAAACTTTTTTCGCTTAAGTATGTCGTAGAAAATGGGAGAAAAATTACAGTGGCCTTGTCAGAAATTTGTGGATATTCTTTCTTAACTCAAATCCAGAAATATGACGCTCGAGCATACATACAATGTATGGCTAACAACATGTTTTTGTTTTGTGTATTATTTCGACCCAGAAAAATTACATATTAACAAAAAGTTAGAGGAATATTTTACTTAGAAAAATTTCTATTTAATGCGGTGGTTAATTTTTTTTATTATCATAATCGATAAAATCACCGCGGCACAGTCAAGATCGCCTCGCGGCACACTAGTGTGCCACGGCACGGCGGTTGCGGAGCAC
The DNA here is from genome assembly GCA_907164885.2 of Dolomedes plantarius. Taxonomy (NCBI): domain Eukaryota; kingdom Metazoa; phylum Arthropoda; class Arachnida; order Araneae; family Dolomedidae; genus Dolomedes; species Dolomedes plantarius. The sequence goes on from OU015490.1 coordinate 25,279,325, forward strand.
TGCTCTAGCTGACCAGGTTTGCGTTTCCGGTCATACATTCCTATGTGATTATTGCTCGTCTTCGATGCCTTCGATCACCCCTCTGAAATTGTCGATCGAATTTCGGAACATATTATCACAACCCTTGAGGAAAAAATACACTAAGAGTTGAGACTTTTCGGCTTTATCAAGCGATAATTACTTTCAGCCCTCTATAATTTTTTTCACTTCTGGATCCAACGAAAAAACTCTGAGACCCCTCGTTGCCAGTTCTCATAATTACGCTAAACTGAGCTTCAACAAACAGATAGCTCATTTTACTCCCCTTCCTTATTTTTATCCATTCTGAGTCACTCGAAAATCGGTGACTTTCCAAAATGACAAACAGGGAAATTTGAACTCTCTTTTAGCCTATGTGTGATGACTCAAAATTTAGAATACGCTCGTCACCGGATACCTGTTTGATACTGCTCCGATTTCTACCGGATAATTTAACGGTGCGATATCCACGTGTTACAACTCGCTGGCAATGTATAGTGTGTTGGAAAAACACGCAAAGGCTCTTTTCTATTTTTTTTCACCGTAAAATCCTCACTTTGTGTGATTACTCGACCACTCTTGATTTTGAATAATATATTCCCATATTTGACTGATAATACAAATGCTGGGATGTTCGACACACCAATATATAGATATCCGCTAAAATAACGGAAATTAAAATGCAGTGTCGCATTTTTGACAGAGCGACGGATCAGTTCAATTCTGGTACAGTCAAACCCCGTTATAGCGAACCCGGTATATAACGAACGAAAATTTTTGTCCCCCCCCCCGTTTTTCTATTGTAAGCAATTTAATTAGTATTGTGTCAGTTTATTGTAATCGATTTTAGTCGATTTAATTCATTAATGATCACTTTTAATTAGATTTTATCATTTTTAATACATCATTATTGAATACATTTTGTGAACTCTAGCATTTTTCTTAACGGTTCGGATATAGCGAACCACCGGATAAAGCGAACAAAACCTTTGGTCCCTTGAAGTTCGTTATAACGGGGTTTGACTGTATTCTAATAACACAACGACGTCAGCGTTGTTGGGGACTTTCATTTTTTCTTTCGAATTTCAATCATTACATGCAGTGAAAACTCGATCTATCGTTTTTCAAGGGACCGAACGATAAATGCAGTAACATTTACAAAGAAACGTTATCATCGGGTTTGGATGGCATAAATGACACATACGGGAAAACGATGATTCAGGGAACGATCGATCGAGGTTCCGATGTATTTCCCTATTTTTCCAAAGCGAATCACACTGGAGGCTATACTGAACTTTTGTAATCAACTAGTTGTTTGTTCAGCGTTGTCCGGGTATTTGGGACATTTCCGTTTATCAAGGTTCCGTTTATCAATTTGGACATTTTATTTTTCACCTCTTCTCACTCCCCCCCCCCATGCCGATAGGGCCGAACTTGGACTTATACGGCATAGGGAGTGTCACCATTCATCTCAGCGACCCCGAAAACTATGGATTCGACACTAACGTCGTTTTTTTTTTTAATGTCACCCCCTTCCCACCTCTACCCCTAGGGGTGCACTAAACTTGAGCTTAAATGTCATCGGGACTGCCACCAATCAGCTTAGTGAACCCAAAAACTATGGATTCCACACTGCTCTCGGTCATTTTGAACATATTATCCCCGTTCTTACCCCCCTCCCATGCCGATGGGGGGGGGACGAACTTGCACTTAAAAGGCATCGGGAGAGTCACTACTCATCTCAGCGACCCCGAAAACTATGGATTTGATTCTAATATCAGTCGTTTTCGATTATTTTTGCATGTCACTCCCTTCCCACTTCCGCCCCTCGGGGTACTATGTATTTTTTTTTCCATATTGTAAGTCATATGTGTACAGAGTTTGGTTGAAATTGCTCCAAGTGTTCCACAGTTATTCTGGAACATACATACTTTTATACATAAAACATGCAAAAACTTTTTCTAATTTCCAAATTCATTTCAATTTCGTTTAAAATTACTTGGGAGTAAGCAAACTAATTTCGCTTTCGTGTTTCTTTTTATTGTAACCTAAAGACAATAGTAGGCAACTGATATGCCGTCCCTTAGCCCCAGTCTCGTGGGCACCTAAAAATACATAACAACACCTGGGATTCCTATGCCCAGATAACTGGGTCTGCCAATAATTGCAAGTTGCACGGGTACTGTGACAAGACCTCATGAAACTCATTTAAACTCGGACATGTTTTGTTTGACGAGGAGGATTTTTTGCGTGGCTTTGTGGCCTGGTAAGAATGATGTAACTCTACTGATATCATGTTTCCTTCCGGTCAACTCCGGTAGTCATTACAGCCAATGCCTTCGCCATGTTCGATATGAATAAAGTTAATTTGATGGATACCGACTGCGTAATCTTCTATGGCTCCATGTGTTTGGTTTCTCATCACTCAACGAGCGACTGCACCTCCAAGAGTTTTCCCAGCTATTCATTCAATTGTGTTTGGCTTGAAAAGCTTCTCGGCTTCGCCATTAGTGACATAACCGTGCTCCAAAACATCCCAACACGGCATGTTACATATACAGTGGCTCCCAAAAGTGTTCGTACACTTACGATTTTCAATGAAATAGGGGTCTATCCATTAATTAACATGAATATTTCAGAACGGGTATTCAATAATAAGATCTATAATCTATTCTTAACAAAACTACATGAAATATTTTGAAAACATAGTAAAACTTTATTTTTAAGAAACCAATAATCCAAAAGTAACAAAAACTTTATCTCACAAAAGTCATCGTACACTGAAATATTTTCGGATAAATTCATAATTAAAATTATCGTCAGGGGCTTGATTTTTATTTTTGAATTGTGGTGGCATTTAAAATATCGTTTGGCTTTAATTTTTGCTTGTCTACTCCGTAATATTCTATTTATTAATTAAAAATGGCTCGTAGTCGTAAAGAAACAACAAACAGCATTCGAAAATTGAATATTTATCACCATAATAGTGGTAAATCAGTTCGGAACATTGCTAAATTATTTAATTTATCCCATTCTACTGTGCAGTATATGATAAAACGCTTTAAAGAAGAAAATCGGATCGAAAACAAGGTAAGAAAAGGTCGTCCGGCAAAGTTAACAAGACGTGATCAGAGATTTGTAATTAGAAAATTTGTGAAAAATCCACGTTTGAGGGCTGTAAAAGTTTCTGCAGAATTTAATTAAACATTTTCTACTTCAATTTCACCTGAAACTGTTGGACGAGTTCTCAGAGCAGCTGGATTACATGGGCGTTCTGCCCGTAGAAAATTTTTTGTGAGTGAGAAAAACAGAAAGCTTAGGCTTTCCTTCGCACTATCAATGATAAATAAGCCCCAGTTTTTATTGCCCTGTATTTATTTTTTTTTTGACAATGCCGAAATTTTTTTCCCAAACTTTCATCACAACACTCCCTAAGCATTCCCTACAGCGTTCGAACATCACTTTGTCAACCGTCTACCCGGAACAAGAACTAAATGTGTCTCCTAACCTCGAGGTTCGTATTGAATCGACAAAATTACCTCTTTGAAGGGTGGAAAATCTTATATTCCAAAATCCATTCCTCATAACGTTTCTTTCCACTGCGGGTGAAAGTTGTGTAGCGGACTTATGTACATTTTTGAACGAAGTTCTTTTACGCGGCTTACAGTAGAGTGAACTGGCATAAATCGTCACGTAAGGAAAAAGCGTTATGTGGATGGTCGCAGCGCCATCTGTGGACGGAAATTCTAAACACGTGTAAATATTATTTAAACTTATTACCATGTTTTTATTAACTTGCTTTCTTGTTTGTGTGTGTTTGTGTTTGTGGGTGTATTTATCCCGTACAAATCTTGCAATCGATTTTTAACTAACTTCCCGACTAGCTAGACATTTGAAACTTTTAGAATAGCTCAGAACACGATGACAATGCATTATTTTACCATCTAATACTTTTAGCCATCTTTATTCCATATTTTAAAATCCATTACGTAAAAATACGAGTAACGTCTGGAGCCAAAAGTAACTGCGCTACAGGCGCCATCTATTAACGTAATAGTAAACCAAGCATATTACATTTTCATTACAATGGGATAATTTTTATTTATGCCCACATGCTATTTGCGATATTTTCTCTGCGAAATTCATCGATTTTTTTTTTCAAATTATAGATTATAATTTATAATTTTGAAATCCATAATTAACTATGGAAGATGCGAATTCGTTTGCAGCTCATGAAAAAGCTGCATGTGAATTACATTTCTTTATTTTTAAATAGAAAATTTATAAACATGGTATATAAAAAGTCTTTTTATCATGTGATTATTTTTTGTTTGTTATTGTTTTACTTTACATGGGATTTATATTGTGTCATTATTGCAATTTTATAATGGAAAGTCGAGAAACAGAAACTGCAGCAAGTGTAAATAATGCAAACTTAGTTAGCATGTAAGTTAATAAATCATATAACTTAATACAAGTATTTACTGTTTATATTCAGTTAATATACACGTGATTCGAGTGTTTACTATTTACTATTTACATGCATTACAGAGAAATAATAGTGAAATCCTATGCTCAGCGTCAAAAAGAGTATCGAAAGAGAAAAAGGAGTGACAAACACTAATATAATCAATAGAAATCTACATATTAAATCACGTTTAGAGTTGATAAAATAACGTAAGGAACTTCGTTCCTGACGGGGGTCCCCCGACCGCATATTTTTTTCCCCCATTAGTCTTAATTTCCTCAATTGGGATTTGTCCGAGTTTTCTTAATCGACCCATTACCTTCTCCTTTTGTCAGATGATGGGACGGGCCCCTTGCTACACCTGTTGGAGCTGAACATCACCCTGTTCCCGGAGCTGTGCACGAAGGACCGGTCCGAAGGCAAGGCGGCCGAGTACATTTCCTGCTCCGTCTACATATCGAGATATTTTCCCCACTCCAACGTGACGCTGTATATCAGGTGAGATCAACACATTTAGCGGTTTCAAAGCTTCGTTTTACATGAAACGTGTGGGAATACGCATAACAAGGACATGCAACTACTTCCCCTATAAAATAAACAGTAACAACTAGCTGTCGGACTCATTACCATAGCTAAAGCCCACAGCTTCTTAAAATCAACAATGGAAATCAACAATGGCATGAATATATATATATATATATATATATATATATATATATATATATATATACGTATGTGTGTGTATATGTATGTATATATATGTGTGTGCGTGTGTACATATGTATGTATATATATATATATATATATATATATATATATATATATATATATATATATATATATATATATATATATATATAAGACAAAGTTCAAAGGGAAAAACCAGCATAAGCTATATTACACTATGCAGCCTGAATCTAAAAAAATGAAAAGATCAGTATTTAAAAGGTTTTAGACAGCATCTCTTCATCAGCGGTGCCGATACTGTCTAAAACAATGACTTTAAAGTCACTAGAATGTTCCTCGAACCACTCCCTGACGATTTGACCCTTATGACATGGTGCATTATCCTGTTGGTAAACGCCATCACCCGCCAGAAACACTGTTGCCATGAATGGATGCACCTGGTCTGCAACAATTTTCACGTAGCGCACAGACGTCAGGGATTGTTCTATGGAAATTATGGGTCCTAATGTGCACCATGAAAACATCACCCACATCATAATACCGCCGCCACCAGCTTGTCTCCGTCCAACTGTGCATCTGGGAGCCAGGATTTCCGTTGGAAATCGGCGTATTCGCACGCGCCTGTCGATGTTATGGACCAGAAAACGGGATTTGTCGGACCATACAACTTTCTTCAATTCTTCTATAGTCCATTTCCGATGTTCTTGGACCATTCCAGGCGCTACTGGCGATGACGTGCCGTCAGAGCAGGGACGTACTTCGGCCGCCGGCTTCGTAGGCCCATACGCGGCAAAGCACGCTGCACTGTGTGTTAAGAAACAGTGTCGGGGTCACCACTGTTCTAGTTGCTGGTAATTTTGGCTGTTGTAGCTCTTCGGTCACGGCGAATAATGCGTAACAGTATCCGCTCTTCTCTGGAATCAATGCACCGCGGGCGACACACCGCTCGCCAGCGACTTTTCGTTTCGCCATCCATACACTTCTTTCGATACGTGCTCACAACGACTGCACGTGACAGCCCACCAAACGCGCTGCTTTTTTTAAATTTTTTTACTTTAAAACTTTTTTTTTAAGTTTGCATTTAACATAATAATTTGAGGGTTATAAAATTTATATCACAAGAAAAATCATAAAAATTCCTTTAAAATGAAATCTTTTTCGAACCTTTACCTCGATTTTCTGATTTTTGGTGAAATTTTAAAAATTAATTTTTAGAATGTAATTTATTAAATGCCGATCACGCGATTTCTTTTTCTGGTACTTTTAATAAATTTATCGTCACGTGCATAACAACTAAATAGACAAAAAAATTATTTTTTTCTTTCTAATGCCTCAGACGATTGGATATTATCCAAAAAAATATCCCTTACGATTTTTTAAAATATATATCTATATATATAAAACAGTTCCGTAACTGACTCACTGACTGACATACAACGCACAGACCAAACCGCTGGACCTAAAGGGCTGAAATGTTGCATGGCGATTCTTCTTATAGTTTGGGGTGCACTAAGAAAGATTTTTTAAAAATTCTTCTTATATTTTTTAAAATTAAATTTTTAAGCTGTTTTAGTAACTTTTTTACGTTTGCATTTAAAATAATAATTTGAGGGTTATAAAATTTATATCGCGAGAAAGATCCTAAAAATTCCTTTAAAATGAAATCTTTTTCGAATCTTTACCTCCATTTTCTGATTTTTGGTGAATTTCTAAAGATTAATTTTTAGAATTTAATTTTTAAATGCTGATCGCGTGATTTCTTTTTCTGGTACTTTAAATAAATTTAACGTCACGTGATAACAACGAAATAGACAAAAAAAAATTTTCTTGCTAATGCAGCAGACGATTGGACATTACCCCAAAAAAATATTAAAATACAGTAAAAGATATGTTCCTCAAACTGTACTATATTCTTTAGTACGTCCTATTACATTTAATTTGAATATTTTCTTCTACATTATTTTGTCTTTAAAAATATCCCTTACGATTTTATATATATGTATATATGTATATATATATATATATATATATATATATATATATATATATATATATATATATATATATATATATATATATATATACACGTCAATTATATACATTGATCGTCTTATTTATTATAAATGTATATATTTATTTTTTTGGCATTAATTGCATACACTGACCATTGAATTTAATCTGAATGTAACTCCGTAGCGAAGTGCGGGTGTTCAGCTAGTCTGTCATAATGATTGAAACTTGATCTGCGACCTGGAAAAAAAAGAAAGAAATGTTGATTTTTCTTGTCTTTACAGCAATGACGAACCGGGAACTATCATCCAACACTGCGGCAGCAATCGCCAAGCATCGTGTCCCGGAAAAGTGGCCCTAGGGCAGAAGTTGCATTCCGTCAGCACCATCTCAAAACGGCAAGTCAGTACGGAGGTAAGTATCAGGATGAGCGCCCTAAGATCGCCTCATTTCTGACTAATTACAAGATGTAAAGAACTTTTTATATACCATGTTTTAAAATTTTCTGTTGTATTGTATAAACTTGACAATTCTAAGTATTAATAAATACTTTTTTAAAAATTTTTTATCTCATCAACTTGAAAGAAAATGAAGTTAATTGGAAGTTAACTTGCGTTTAACTTTTCGTTCCCGTCCCGGACGATAGATGGCTGTACCAGTCTACAAAACAAAATGGACTGAAAATGAATTCAAACCTGCTTAAAGATGGCTAAAAGTATTAAAAGAATGCATTGTCTTCGTGTTCTGAGCTATTCTAAAAGTTTCGAATGTCTAGCTAGTCGGGAAGTTAGTTAAAAATCGATTCCAAGATTAGTACCGGACAAACACACACACACAAACAAACAAACAAACAAGAAAGCAAGTTAATAAAAATATGGTAAAAATATTTACCCGTCCCATGATACTCTGTCTTGGGTCTGATATCTCCGCTTGGAAAATTAACTGCATTTAGAAAGTGGAATGAAAGTTGTTGCACCGAAGAATAACTATAACCGCGTTCGTTACACACGAATAGGACTTTACGATTTTATTTAATTTGTCAATTGTCCGCGCGTATTTGTGATACTTTTATCTTTAGTTACCCTCCGTCCGAGTTCAGGATTCGAACGGTGGGAGCTCAGTTCGAATCCTGACAAGTGCCACTGAATGCCTTTGGGTCTACGCCGGGTATGAGCAAATTAAATCCTTAGGACTCGAAATCCTTTCATGTGGTACGTGGGTTGGGGGAAGGTATGAGAAAATTTTGAATTTAAAACATTTCTAAACCAACTTTCAAGTTCTTCAAGTATATATTATACGCATAAGGATCGTTTTATAAGATACCCTTGACAGAAATAATCCTTTCAAAAGTAAAGTCTGTGAATTAAAAAAAAATCTAATTTTTTGCCTTGGACTCCCGTATTTTAGTATGAGTTAAATGGCTTGGATAACGACTTTCTTTCACAAAACATTACACCTACTACAGTACAGTAATATTGTTATATTCTGCTGTTTATAAGTATTTTCGTTCTTAGTAAAGGCACCACTAAACCACTCTCCGTTTTCATATTGAAATAAAAGGTTAAACTTTGACTGCATAGTATCTGTTATATCTGATTACCATTATGAAATCAATAACTTCTTCATTCTATTTATTTTCCAACTTTGACCGACTACATGGTATCTGATTGCCATAATGAAATCAATAACTTCTTTATTTTATTTATTTTCCAACTTTGACCGACTACATAGTATCTGATTGCCATAATGAAATCAATAACTTCTTTATTTTATTTATTTTCCAACTTTGACCGACTACATAGTATCTGATTGCCATAATGAAATCAATAACTTTTTTATTTTATTTACTTTCCAACTTTGACCGACTATATAGTATCTGTTGCCATTATGACTTCTTTATTATCAATAACTTCTTTATTATTTTTATTTTCTAACTTTAGAATCACGTCTGGAAACTGCCCGTGGGTTCCCACTTCCTCAGCCAATACCGATTTAGAATGACGTCTCGGCTTTTCACAACAGAACAACTTGTGAGTTTATTTACTTATTTATTTATTTTTTTACTTGAAAAACAATTAATTGAAAAACGATTAAACCAAATCGATTGTTCTTTTGCACGAAAAATGGCCGAATGACTTGGAATCGCTGTTATTTTGATGAAACTCGCTGATATTTCCGAATCAATGAATCTGAAGAAATACTTTTATACAAGACAGACAAAATTCAGAATTATTTTTATTTATAAATTATCCCAGGGACACAGATTCTGACAATTAAATTAGGGTACCTCCTTTTTATAGCGACCTTAGCGAGAAAGGAAAATTGGCACATTTCTGCCTTGGCGAGAAACAAACGGTTACCATTTGTTTTCTGTAACCATTTGTTATATATGATGTTTATTTTAAACAAATTGTTAACTAAATTGTATTAAATAAAATAATAAATACAAATTTATATTAAATTCCTTCTGTACGTATATATTAAACAGATTGCGTAGTTTAGATATTAAATGAATTCCTTGTATGTATCGGTAACCGGCGTTTGTTTCTCGCCAAGGTAGAAACTCACCAATTTCCCTTTCACGCCAAGGACATTATAAAAAGGAAAGTACCCTTTTGTGAAAATTAGAATGTTTTACGTAAATACACAATAATGTGATTTTGCTAGTACAGGCAAATGTTTTATATTAGTAAGACATAATACAATAATTATGTAATTATAAGTTGAGTATTTTGTATAAATTAAACCAGTGATAGCACGATCGTAGGAGAGTGTTCTAGACAATTTAATTAATAATAAGTTGGCCCGTCAAAACATGATGGCTGTATAGTAAATAAATCTACTAATACACAAATTATACTCAACACATCATTGCCAAATGTTGAAAATCATAATATTAAGAAGAGAGAAATGCACTTTAAATGATTACAAGATAAAAAGAACTTTTTATATACCATGTTTTTAAATTTTCTGTTGAATCATATAAACTTAAAAATTCTATTTATTAATAAATACTTTTTTAAAATGTTTTCATGAATTATCCCATCAACTTGATAGAAAATGAAGTTAGTTGGAAGTTATCTTGCGCTTAACTTTTCGTTCTCGTCCCGGCCGATAGATGGCTGCATCAGTCTACAAAACAAAATTAACTGAAAATGAATTCTATTCTGCTTAAAGATGGCTAAAAGTATTAAAATAATGCACTGTCATCGTGTTCTGAGCTATTCTAAAAGTTTCAAATGTCTAGCTAGTAGGGAAGTTAGTTAAAAATCGATTTCAATATTTGTACCGGACAAACACACGCACAAACAAGAAAGCGAGTTAATAAAAACATGATAAAAAAATTACTACTGAACCCAACAAAATGAAATAGGGTTAGGGCCTGTTCACATAGGAGTCCGTTGCGTTGCGTTAAGGAAAAGATGACGTTGAGACGAAAATAAACCAATCATATGCCTCCAAACGATTAGCAATGAAATTTTTAACGCCTATGATTGGTTTACTTTCGCCTCAACGTCATCTTTTCCTTACGCAACGGACTTTCCTTCTCCACTACGCAACGGACTCCTATGTGAACAGGCCCTTACTCAACAGCGCGAAATAAACAATTTCCGTCACGTTTAATGCTGTATCTCACAAACATAATTAAAAATAAAAATGGTAGAGAGAGAGAGCTAGAGATATTCCTCGGAATATACAAATTAACGTGTTTATGCGGTCTCGTACTTAGTAAGTATTTAAAGCCAGATCAAAACGTGTCACGGAGCATGCGCGGAAACAAATTAATGTGTTTATGCAGCCTCGTGCTTGGTGGGTATCTAAAGCTAGATTTAAATCTGTCACTGAGCATGCGCAGAAAGCACTTTCTAAATGTAAATTATCGCTAATTAATAGAAATTGCGGTTACAAAAACCAAATTTGACACATCTATAGGTTAAAAATCTTTCGTATAAGACCAAAATGCAGTAAATGGGTGCAGTAGTTTTCGCACACGGACTGACCAAAGAATCGACTTAGCAACTTAAATATTGCACCAAATCCGAGCGACAGGAAGATATTCTAAATAGCAAATTTCAAACACAGAAATAAATATGCCAGTTACCGCTAACTGAGTAAAAGAAATTTATATAACACTAGCTGAAAACCCGCGCTTCGCTACGGAGTACATTCAAATTAAATACAACGGTCAATGTATGCAATTAATGCCAAAATATATATATATATATATATATATATATTTATAATAAATGCGACGATCAATGTATACAATTGATGTAATATATATATATATATATATATATATATATATATATATAAATCGTAAGTAATATTTATTTTTTTTGGATAATATCCAATCGTCTGCTGCATTAGAAAGAAATAGAATATCATTTTTGTCTATTTAGTTATTATGCACGTGACGATAAATTTATTTAAAGTACCAGAAAAAGAAATCACGTGATCAACATTTAATAAATTAAATTCTAAAAATTAATCTTTAAAAATTCACCAAAAATCAGGAAATCAAGGTAAAGGTTCGAAAAAGATTTCATTTTGAAGGAATTTTTATGATCTTTCTCGTGATATAAATTTTATAACCCTCAATGTATTATTTTAAATGCAAACGTAAAAAAAGTTTAAAAACAGCTTAAAAATTTAATTTAAAAAAATCTAAGAAGAATTTTTGAAAAATCTTTCTTAGTGCACCCCTACACTATTAGAAGAATCGCCATGCAAAATTTCAGCCCTTTAGGTCCAGCGGTTTAGTCTGTGCGTTGTATGTCAGTCAGTCAGTGAATGAATGAATGAGTCAGTTACGGAACTGTTATATATATATATATAGATTAAATCTTCAGTACATTTTCTCGAAACTTGCAGAAGAGTAGACAAGATAAAAACGTTGAATCTTCGCTGGAAGCTAACAATTCCAGCACCTAAGAATTTTTTCTTTAATATGGAGGAATTTTAATACACAATCAGTTAATACAATTATTAATTAATTATAAAATACGACCTTATGAATCTTCTTAGGACCTCGTCTGGCTATCCTAGTCAAAGAACAGTAGAACATCTACCAAGAAATCGCTTCTCCTAAAAACACAACCACTCACATCAAAACTATCTTTCGAACTGAACTCTTTATTCCAGACTCTTATTCACCTAGGAAAAAAAACCCGTGTTGCCACACCGCTCAACCAAACCGTTTTCCAACAATATACCCTAGAGCAGGATTTATTACTTACTCCATGGTAGACGCGTGAACGTGCTAAACCGTTCGTTGTTTTTATTTATTGTGGACTCCAAAACATCGCATGCTGGCGATAACACGCCAAGTTGGCCCCAAACTCGTAACAATATATAGATGATTTTATGTTAGTACTACCTGAAAACCCCCGCTTCGCTACGGAGTACATTCAAATTAAATACATCGGTCAATGTATGCAATTAATGCCGAAAAAAATAAATATATATATTTATAATAAATGCGACGATCAATGTATACTATTGATGTAATATATATATATATATATATATATATATATATATATTAAAAGATCGTAAGGGTTATTTTTTTGGATAATATCCAACCGTCTGCTGCATTAGAAAGAAAAATAATAATTTTTTTGTCTATTTAGTTTTTATGCACGTGACGATAAATTTATTTAAAGTACCAGAAAAAGAAATCACGTGAACAGCATTTAATAAATTAAATTCTAAAAATTAATTTTTAAAAATTCACCAAAAATCAGAAAATCGAGGTAAAGGTTCGAAAAAGGATTTCATTTTAAAGGAATTTTTATGATCTTTTTCGTGATATAAATTTTATAACCCTCAAATTATTATGTTAAATGCAAACTTAAAAAAAAGTTACAAAAACAGCTTAAAAATTTAATTTTAAAAAATCTAAGAAGAATTTTTCAAAAATCTTTCTGAGTGCACCCCTACACCATAAGAAGAATCGCCATGCAAAATTTCAGCCCTTTAGGTCCAGCGGTTTGGTCTGTGCGGTGTATGTCAGTGAGTCAGTTACGGAACTGTTTTATATATGAGGCTTTGAAAGGCAAAGTGGTGTAAGTCACTTTTTCAACTTTTTTCATTTGGGGACAAATATGTAATATCCATGTTCAATTTATAGTGGAATTGTAAATAGTTATGATTTGCAATATTGTAATAATTGCTATGAATTATAATTTGTTCAATTTAAGGTGGAATTTTTTGTAGTTTTTGCAGTTAAACTCTTTTGACTTACACCACTTGACTAACTGACTTACACCACTTTTCCTTTCACCGCCTCATATATAGATAAGTATCTTATGTAAATTAAATAAGTCATTAACATAATGCAATGTGTGTTATACGCATAACCCCCCACGTTATTTTCTTCATCGCTGAAATTCCTTTTATTTATTGCAGATATGTTCCTTGAATCCAAACCGTCAATTTACCGAGTACATCCTGACATTCCAAAGAAGGTGCGATAAATAATTCCAAGGACCTCCAAACCTTCTCTACGTTTGTTTAAATGAAACTGACTGCGTCAAGAAATTTCCTCGAATAAGTGCTCCGGAGAACGATGTCTGCAGAAGAGCAGCAGAGTGAACCGTCCGAACCCAAAACCGTCCAAGATTGTCCTTTATTTTGAGAAGACTTTTTTTTTTTAACAAATGAACTGAAAGAACAGTTTTGAACGAACCTTCTTCGAGTAGTTCTACCGCCTTCCTCGCTCTGCGGAGAGGAATGCAATGTTCATATTTTTCCAAAAAAAGAAAAAGAAAAAGACAGATATTTTGGAAGTGCTTTAGATTTATCGATATTTGAAAATCGACCGCGTAAGGTCCTGTTGATTTATTTCACTGTACTAGAGTAGTGATCTCCGTTCATGTTGACACTTGGTAATTTTTAATCAATAAAATTGCTTTTTTGTTGCAGAATGTCTCCCTAGAATAAACATCACGCTGTGGCTGCTTCAGAGACGGGTCTACACCCGAACGTTACCCTGATTGCTTGTCATTACAACCCGGTGCGGCCCAACTTTCATCGCTACTGACCATTTATACAAACTTAACGATATTAAAGACATTACTGAACCCAGAAGTAACGGACTAAGGCCGTCCGCTCACGGAGCGACTCTAAGGAAACTGAACTGGTTAGCGACTGAAATTGCTTATCGGTTGCAAACGCGTTAGTGATGCGCCTCCGCACACGGGCCGACTCAAAAGTGATTCAAATCAATAGTTTGCGACCTCTCATGGAAGGAAGAACATCATTATTCCGGACATTATTTTTAGTTAAATTATCAGAAATTAATTTATTTTAAAAAAATCGTCACAATAGATTGTCTTTGATCAATCGATTAAAAATGGACTGTATATATGGGCGCACATATTCCCAACAACAAAAAACGTTAGAATGTCATTCCATCGCTAGGCAGAAGTCACGTGACTCGTGTACGACATTTGGCAGCTTGCCAAAAGAACGGCTGTAACATAGGTTGTGTAATAACACGCACAAGGCAAGAGAAACTGGCGACTGAAGTTGCTAGCGACTCGACACGTTGAGTTGCCTGCGACTGATTACAAGCGCGTTGCTGACGGGTTTGTAACCAGTTGCGCCGTGTGCGTGGCTCCATTCAATTACGACTCATCACGGACTGGTTTGTGATTGGAGTCGGTTATCAGTTTCTTTTGAGTTGCTCCGTGTGCGGACGGCCTTAGTGCAAAGAACATTCCTAATAGAGCTATGCCAAAAAAAGAAATGCCTCTGGATGTTTTAAAGTACCCATATTAAAGTAACCATTTCCCAAACACACAAGAATTTAATTTATTTTAAACTTACACGCATTTTGGAGTGATTTCTCCCCCCCCCCCTTGAATGTTAACTTATGTAAATAGTATTGCAGTTTTTAAAAAAATATTTCAGGTGGTCTCTACTAACGAAACTACCGCGAGTTATTGATGTAGGATTACTTATCGTTGCTTACCTCTTTTTTTTTCTTTTTTTAAGCACTAGGGGCTTCGCCCTAGGCTCGCTACGCTCGCTCCTCTGTTATGGCTAATAGCGAGATACATAGGGGTGATTCTCAGGCAATGTAACAGCTTCCATCCATTTACTGTTGTCACCCTTAATGCGAAGGGCGTTTCATCTCTGTTGAATTATCAGCTTTAAAATTCAATTAAAAATCGAAAATTTAAGATATAGATTTGAAATGAGATTTATATGAATGAGAAAGCTTTCAGCTTCCAGATGATGTAAATATTTTCTTTGTAAGATAAAAACTGGAGGAGCACCGATATTACATCCACATAGGGGACGATATTTCTTGAAAAATTGTGTTTCATTTTTTGATGAAAATATTAGTCTGTTTTAAAATATTTTTTAAACAAATGAGGTCTATTTTGAAAGAGAAATGTTTGTAGTCTTAGACTGTAAAAAGATCAAAATTCTACGATCATTTTTTGGCGAGTTATCGTAATCTGAAGATGAAAAAGTCAATATTTTCCAACAAAACATAAAATTTTAAAAAAACTTAAAGTCCGGCGAAGATGAGACATGTCTAACTTTGGTCCACTCCAATTTTCTGCATCCATTGGTATCGCTCTCGACCCTATAACCCAGCGGTTTCGGAGGCGATAGCGTGACAAGCTTTTGACACCGGCGGCAGTTACTTTTTTTTTAGAATAGAGAGATTTTGGAACTTTTTTGTTTAACTGTTTACTGTTACTGGGTTTGACGCGCTGCCAAAATTATAATTCGCGACGGACTCTGATTTTTTTCTTTCCGGGGGACCGTTATTGAGGAACGTAACCCTTACGTTAAAATACTCGATCAGTTTGAAAATTTTCTTTTTTAACACATTGGCGATCGGTAATGAAGATTCTCGTTTTCATACGACACACAGGAAACGAGAAATGTCGTATGCGGACAAGTGCATTAGATCCGTACTCCGCCAAGCGACGTCGGTAGATATGCGGTGACGTCACCTACTCCACAGCATTTCGCGTATGAACGGTGAAATATGGTCCCGGAGTCGGGGGGGGGGGGATCCTTTTATGGTTCATCAGAATCTCGACTCGAAACTGAAAACAATCGGACCGCACCAACGCGGATCTTCGTCATGCGATGAATAGTTCCAAGGAATTATTTATCGTTTTCGGGTAATTTCGATACCACAATGTTATCGGCACCCTACTATTTTGCCATTGAGCAGGTTGGTGATCCCGTGAAACAGCGAGCTTATTCAAGACCCTTTCGGCCAAAAAAAAAAAAAAAAACACTACAGACGGTCGTTCAAAAAGTTTCTTAAATTTCTAATAAGCCTGGAGGCCTAATCGCAGACGAATATGCCCAGGAAATAATACACGGGTAACCTAGACTCGAATTAACGATAAAAACGGACAAGAAGTAGAAACGAAATGGCGCATTTTTCCATCTCCAATTTTAAAAACATGGATATACCGGTACGGTCCACCATCTAACTTGTGTGTCGCAAAGTATGACGTCATACGGCGAGATCGCTGACTTCGCGGACGTGGCGGAGAACGTATCGCCCAATCTCCTCGGGATTATAAAATTAATCGCAAATTCGAATATCCTTGCGGCTCTCTACAACACCCGACGCGTGAAGGGCACGTGGGATCGTTCCGAACGCTCCATGTTTCTCCGATCGGTAGCGGAAAAATCGGGGATTTCAATAATCTGACGTCACGGCTTTCACGGTTAGTAAGGAATCGGCATCGACGCTACATTTTCGGGTTTCTTTGCAGAGATCTTTTGGAGCAATAAACCTTTAGGATGAATTAATGGCGTGTCTAGTGATACTCCGGAGGAAACCTATGCCAGTTAAGGGCTGAAAAAACGATAAACTCGTACGGGCGGTTTCGGTGACGTCATCGCTTTCACGAGTAACTTGAAACTTCCGCCCCCATGTTCGTGTTTTGGATGCATTTGGCAGAGCATAGTTGTCTAGGACTAAAAAAAAGAGTTAGGAAGGACTTTCATGAAATCCTCAATGGTAGGATGTCATACGGCGAGATCGCAAGCTTCGCGGACGTGGAGGAGACCGCATCGCCCCGTTCTACTCGGGGTTTTAAAAATCTCGCAAATTCAAGTATTCTTGCCGCTTTGGGACACCCGACGCTTTATGAGCACGTGGAATCGTTCCGAAAGCTCCGTGTTTCTTCAATCGGTACCGGGAAAATAGGTAATTTCGTTAATCTGACGTCATCGCCTTCACGCTTAATTCTAATTTCATATACAAAATGTCTTTAATACAAATTTCATATCATACGTAAACGCATTCGTTCCGTTCTTTAAGCTTTGTTACGAAAATGCGTTTTCAAGCGAAAATGCGTTTTCAAACAAAAATGTCCCGTATTTTTACTTCCGCAGCACCATCGCTTTTTCCCCCCTACATCGCGTTTTCGAGATTCCCCTCCTAGCAGCTTACACTATACAAAAATTTCCAGGACAGCAAGCAGCTAAACTAATAAAAAAAGTAAAATCAACCTCATGTGCTTCTCAAAAATCAGCAAAAAAAGGAAAATCACTTGCAGAGTCACCATCATCTAACAATAATAAACGCATATTGCAGCGGGAAGAAAGAATTTTTCTTACATTAAGCTCAAATCTCGATCATGCTTTAGCATTTTTTGTGAAAAATGTGATTGTCATTCATGAAACATATAATGTGATGTTTTAAAGTGAAGAACTGAAAATTCACAAGTTGAGAAGAGAGTTATCGATTTTTTTTTTTTTGAATTGTTGGCGAGATTTGGGAAAATATCTGTCATAACTAGCTCTAAATGTGTATTTAATGTGAAATTTGATGTATTTAAAAATCAGAAAGATGATAAAGATTTAGTTATAGAATCCGAAACATCAGAATTTGTCAAAGAATTGTCTGAAAACGAACTTTTACAGCTCTATTCTTGTGTTAGAAAATATTATACAACATCTTGTTGCTCGGTTTTTTTTTCGATTCCGTCGCGCGCTGTTTTCCTTTTTTTTCTTGGGAGGTTGGCAGCTATGTCATATACAAATGTCATATACTAATGTCTAACTTCATATACAAAAGATATAATTTATACAAAAGATTTTTTTAAACTTTACTTGATTTACGTTGCCAGCTGATGGACCGCTATTTGTTCTTTGAATATAAATTTATGGTTGAAAAAGGCAAGAGAAAAATTACGAGCAATGCGAAGAAATTAAACTGAAAACAAAATTATGAATCTACACATGTTTAATGTGGTACCACTTTTATACCGACATGCGAACACTAGCACAATTTTATATGCGTTACTTTTGAATGGTCCCAGTTAAAAATATATATAAATCTATGTCAGTCGACGATAATCATGATTTTTATATTTCTGCAAGACGATAAAAGACTGAAAAGTAAATTCCCACCAGTTCATTGATAGAGGAAACATTGATTTTTGTAATCAAATCGGTTTCATGTCAGATGACAAAAAATATAATATTTTATATTCAGTCAATGTCAAATAATTCCCAACGCAATTGTATTATATTTCTACATCCCCCCTTGTTCTTAGATAATCTACAAAATAATAAAATGTTTTCTATCAAAAATGTCATGACGTCTAGAGAGCCATCTTTGTGCAGCTATACGGCGTATTCACAGTGAATCCGGGCGTTGCGTAGCGTCAGAGATTAAAAATATTAACCAGTCACAGAGCTACATTCATTGACCACGTGATACGTCAAACCAATCATACATCTCGTCAACAATCACGGAGACAACGTAGTAACTCAACGCAATGCTCCAGATGAAATACGGGGTAACACTAAAATTTTCAAGACAGGGGTAGACGAAATGCGGCAAAAAAAGAAATATATATATATATATATATATATATATATATATATATATATATATATATATATATATATATATATATATATATATATATATATATATACAACCTCTGACAATAAAGTTCGGTGAATGAAGTCAGAACGGCCGATCTGGCAAGCAAAACGCTGCACCTGCGTAGCGGTAGGTGTTGACCATCTGCCCCCACCGTTGTTCAGTTGAGCGTCGTTTGTGTTCCGTGTAAGACTTGTTTTACAAAGTGCTTGTTTAGTGCGTTTGTTCCGTGCGACAAATCGTTACCCAGAATTTAGGGATGAGAAAAACGTGTTGTCGTCTTGTGCCACATGGATTACGATCACAGGCAGGCACGTTTAGAGGCTTCACAGGATTTTGTCGAAATGTCGACACCAAACTTCTTGAACTGTATTGTCACTGAGGATGAGTCCTGGTGTCTCAGGTACGACCCTGAAACGAAACGGCAAACCATGGAAAGGAGTTCTCCTGCATCACCTCGTCGGAAAAAGGTCAGAGCAGAAAAATCACGCAACAAAACGATGGTCATCACTTTCTTTTTTGATAGTCAAGGCATTATCGACAAGGAATTTCTACCTGAGGGAACGACGATGAATGCTGAATGGTACATTGAAATTTTGACCCGCTTCATGAAACGTCTACGCAGGGTACGACCCCAGTACGCACAGCAAGGTTCATGGTTTTTTGTTCACGACAATGCTCGCCCTCACATAGCCAATATCGTCAAACAGTTCCTGGCAAAAAAGGGGGCGGTGCAAATTGAACATCCACCATACTCGCCAGATCTCAATCCTCCAGACTTCTTCCTATTCAAACTCGCTTTGAAAGGAAAAGAGATTTGACGATATTCCTGACATCCAACGAAACGTGACGAGGCTTTTGAACTCCATCCCAAAAGAAGACTTCTTGCAAAGTTTCCAGAACATGCATAGCAGATGTCAGCGGTGCATAGTTATGGGAGGTGACTATTTCGAAAGACAGTAAGGTAACTTTCGTTAATATTTCATCTACGTTAATGTCACAGGACTATTCACCGAACTTTATTGTCAGACCTTGTATATATGGATCAGATACAGGGCTTTAAATGGATATGAACCAAAATAAAAAGTTCCGATCGAATGGGTTCCAGACGAATTATTATTTATTTATCCAAATGAAACCATTATTTTCGGATGGATTTGATTTTTCTCCAAGCGATTTTTATCTTTCCGGATATTTATCAGACCAGGATCCATTCATCTGTTCCGAGTAAAGAATTGTTCCGGGTCGGAACAAAAAATATCTCTTACAAACGATTTTGCTCCTTTTCCTCTTCAGCGAATTTTGAGCTATTCCGATCAGGCGAAAATTTAAAATTTTGAAATTTTCAGGATTGTTCTACACAGAATATTGTTTCAAGCATGTCAGATCCCCGGATAACCTAATAAACTTTATAATTTTCGGGAATGTGTAGATATATAGATCTATACTTAGCTAGATAAAATTGATTTTGGTGGATATATAGATCTATACTTAGGTGTAGATCTATATATCTATCGACCTGCGCGATGACATTTGAATAGACTCAGGTAGAGACATCAACTTACGCGCAAAAATAGTTCTTGTCTAGCAGAAGGACGCGTTCACGGGCAAGCAAAATGTGGCAATGGGAAAATGGTGAAACTTCAGTGCAAAATCTTCAAAAAGTTCTTAATGTAGAGGGTTTTAACAAATGTTTCTAGTCGGGTATCTTTTTCTGTGTATTTTTTCATTCTGAATAGAACGGGGCTAAAATCAAGTCGACAGATTCAACCGGTTTGCATAATTTGTTCAGTGTTAGAAGGATTCTTTTTACAACAGTGATTTTTTCAAAACAATTTTTGAGTTGAAATGGAAATAACTTGTGTTAAATTCACTACATGAGCCTTTATCCGTTTCCAAAATATTGGCCTTTTTTCATTACGTATCTCTCTCTCTCTCTCTCTCTCTCTCTCTCTCTCTCTCTCTCTATATATATATATATATATATATATATATATATATATATATATATATATATATATATATATATATATATATATATTATATATATATATATATATATACACATATATAAATATATATATATATATATATATATATATATATATATATATATATATATATATATATATATATATATACACATATATAAATATATATATATATATTATATATATATACATATATAAATATATATATATATATATATATTATATATATATATATATATATATATATATATATATATATATATATATATACACATATATAAATATATATATATATATATATATATTATATATATATACATATATAAATATATATATATATATATATATATATTATATATATATATATATATATATATATATATATATATATATACATATATAAATACATATATAAAACAGTTCCGTAACTGACTCACTGACTGACATACAACGCACAGACCAAACCACTGGACCTAAAGGGCTGAGATTTTGCATGGCGATTCTTCTTATAGTGTAGGGGTGCACAAAGAAAGATTTTTGAAAATTCTTCTGAGATTTTTTTAAATTAAATTTTTAAACGGATTTAGTAACTTTTTTTAAGTTTGCATTTAAAATAATAATTTGAGTGCTATAAAATCCCGAGAAAGATCATAAAAATTCCTTTAAAATGAAATCTTTTTCGAATCTTTACCTCCCTTTTCCGATTTTTGGTGAATTTTTAAAGACTAATTTTTAGAACTTAATTTATTAAATGCTGATCACGCGATTTCTTTTTCTGATACTTTAAATTAATTTATCGTCACGTGCATAACAATGAAATAGACAAAAAAAAAATCCTTTTTTTTCTTGCTAATGTGGCAGACGATTGGACATTATCAAAAAACATATTGAAATACATTAAAAGTTATGCTCCTCAAACTGTACTATATTAACTGCACTATATTCTTTAGTATGTTCTATTAGATTTAATTTCAATGTTTTCTTCTACATTATTTTGTCTATAAAAATATCCCTTACGATTTTTTTTATAAATATATTTTTTTGTTTGTTTAAATAAATTGCATACATTGATCGTTGTATTCATTATAAACATATATATATATATATATATATTATATATATATATATATATATATATATATATATATATATATATATATATATATATATATATATATATATATATATATATATAATATATATATATATATATGTGTGATTTGGCATTAATTGCATACTTGACCGTTGTATTTAATTTGAATGTACTCCGTAGCGAAGTGCGGGTTTTCAGTTAGTAGGTACATATAATTTCATGTATACAAGGCATTAATTTCTTTTGTAATAAATACTGTAAATTTCTTCAGGACACGGTACTTATCTTTAATTTTGAATACAAAAAGAAAAGAGCATTGAATTCCATTATCATCCTGTCTTGTTTCCTACGTCTGGGAAACTGGGTAATACACGTTAAAAGAAACACCTTCGATGACGCAAACAAAGTGACGAGATCTTTAAATCACATTTTTGAATGTTGAAACATATTTCTGGAAAAAAAAAATTAATTTTTTTTTTAAATTGGTGTAAAATTTCAAGGAGCGAATTTATTTTTTGATCCGAGCCGGGAAAAATTCAGAAGGATAAAAAAAAATGTCGATCCTTTGGATTCAATCCGCATATGAACTTTATCCGGGGAAGTTGTTATTGTTTTTTTTTTCCCGGTTCGGATAGATATCGTTTGACCCATAATATTTCTATTCGTGTCGGAGCAAAAAAAAAGTTAGATATCTTCAAGTTCTGGTCGGATATTTAAACTAGAACTCTGTAATGTCCGCAGACGATAATTTGTTGCAACAATTGCAATTTACTCGTAGTTATCGCAGAATGAATTTTGAAAGACGGGAAAATGGAGTTGATGCATTATCGAGCTATGATTGTAAAGCGGCGCTAAATCAAGAAGAAAGCCTTCAACGTCTACAATTTAGCATATGGAAATGAAGCTCCATAACGTGCCACTATATTCAGATGGTTTACAAAATTCAGAAGAGGTCGAAATTCCTTCTCCCGAATGAAGAACACGTCGTCGTTTTGATTCCGAAGATGAGATTGGGCTGTACAAGCCTATTTTTCATCTATTCCAAGAAATGCATGGCTCGAGGCATTGAATCTTTGGAAAATTCGCCTACAAAAGGGCATTGACCTTGGAGCGAACTACTTTGAACACTCCTAAGAGTTGGTAAGTTCAACTTGTACCATTTGGCCGTATCTCAAAAATGTCAGTCTGACTCTCGTAGTAATAGAATTCCATTATCAAGAAGACCTTTCGACATATAAATTTGAAAAACAAAATCCTTCCATTTACTTATTCGTGTAAAATATTACGGGAGAGGATTGGATTCTCAGAATCCAATTTCTCGGTTTAAGACTGGATAGTAGTCTCAGAATAATATAACCTCCATATATCGAACTTCCACATATCGAAATTTTCTATACCGGGTGCGTCATAAATTCGTGCAAAGTTCAAAAATCCGTAATAAAAGAAATAATGCTTGGAAAATTTTTCTGTTTGCACCAATAGGGTCAGAGGGACAAAGGATTTTTTTTCATATAAAAAAAAAGTTTCCAAAAGTAACCGAAAGGGGGCGTTCACACGTCATACTGAGACGTTTTATGCAAATCAGGCTGGTAAAGTGCCTGGATTTTGTACGGATATAGATTCAACATTCCGTGCAGAATACGTCGAATCGACATGGTTCCAGAATCCCGGCTCTTCTCCCAGATTTACGAGCACTGTACTCCCCATTGATGTCTCGACTGCCAAATCTTCCATGACACTTTGCACAACATCAATGCAGTCCGAGCTCAAGGATGGTCTGCCGATTCGTGGACTATTCTCCAAACTCCCGGTTTCCTCAAAATGTCGTATTATATTCAGTATCCATTCAATGAAATATGGCTTTTGCGCATCCAGTCCTTTCTCCGTGTGAAACTTTCGCAATGCAGCAGTTGTGGATTCTGTGGATTCACCATTCTTGTAGAAAAGTTTAACCACCGACGCTTGATCTGGAAAAGAAAGCATGCTGCCGACTTCGAATGATGGATCCATTTCCAGCCAGGTATTTTATTGATAGCTTGATTTGCATAAAACGTCTCAGTATGACGTGCGTGCGCCCTCTTTCGGTTACTTTTGGAAACTTTTTTTTTTTACATGGAAAAAAAATCCAAAGTCCCTCTGACCCTGTTGGTGCAAACAGAAAATTTTTCCGAGCATTACTTCTTTTATTACGAATTTTTGAACTTTGCACGAATTTATGACGCACCCGGTATATCGAACTCTTAGCAAATCTCCATGTTCATTACATAGAAAAATTGTTTCTATATATCGAAAAAGTCTCTATATATCGAAATTTTTTTCAAGACAAATTGGGAGATTTTATTCCGCTTTAGAATAAAATCTCCCAATTTTTGGTATTTGAAACAATACGTCGTGGACTTCAATTCGCGGAAAATGTCCCTGATTAAGTTTTTTGTGGACTGAATAAATGCGAACAGTTCTTTGAACTTTCCGCAAAACTGGCTGTTCAGCAAGATATTCGTAGTTTTTTTTTAAAGAATGTAACTGTGATCATTGCAACCACTGTCTGGATGATTGTTTTTTTAAAGGTATGTAGTACTCAATAAATCTTTCATATTAATTCATCTTTTAGTTATTAACTTTCATTTAATAGGATTCGCATATAAATTAGAAATGGAGTTTCGTATACGAAAATTAGCTTTAATTTTTTTTAGGAGAATTATGATAAAACTAAGCTCAATTCTATATATCGAAATTTCTATATATCGA